>PVJA010004916.1:0-73407 GCA_004027025.1 Myocastor coypus | reverse complement strand
TTCTCAGCGATGAGAGTTTCAGTTCAGTATACTAAAAAGCGAAAAGTATAGAGTTGTGGATATACTTGTTAATTCAACTGACATTAAAATATGTTGTCTTTCCTATGTGAGGAGACTTTGATAGGTGTTTCAGTAGAAAATTAGACAAAATATGATAATAATATTTTATTATAATATTAATATAATAAATATAGCAAATGTACTTAGTTATTAAAGTCATTATAAAACATCAGAAGACTAAAAGAAAATGTATGCATGAAAAGGGGCAATGTTGAAATAATAGGCAGCATCAAAAAAATTAGAAGCAAAACTTGTAAAATAAAAATAAAATCATGAGCTGAGTCTTTGCAAAATATTATGACCAAGACTTCTGGAGATCATAATTGGAATAGAAAAGGCAGAATATTGATGGAAAACTGGGAAATTCCTGCAGAAGACAATGATTTGTAAACAAACAAATACAGGTGGTCCTCACATTACCCAGCAGTACAGGAGAATAATAATGATGCTGTGCTTTGCCACTGTGCAACTTGAAACCATGCAAAGCAGTCTCAGTAATATACAAAATGTATAATTGCCATGTGATAAATAAAAGTACTTTTAAAATATTGCAAACTTTTCTGTAGTTATTTATCAATTCACAGAGAAGTTTAAGAATAGCAAAACTAACATTTTATATTGAAAATTTAATTTTCAGACTTCATTTCAAAAATAAGAAACTGGGAATGAACATGTTGCATTTCTTTGTATGAAAATAATGCAGTGGGCCAGTTAGATAGCTAGGTGGATGAAAGTACTTGCTTAAGCAGATGTAGGGGCCTGAGGTTAATCCTTGACCTACAGTGCTGGCCCCACTCCCAGGGTGCACTCGAATTGTGAAAGAGACTGAGTGTGGTGGCACAGGCCTTTAATCCCAGGGCTTTGGAGGCTGAAAACAGGAGGATCACTAGGAGTTGGATCTGTGAATTGAGACCCTGTAGATCCTGTACTAAATACAGTATTAAAATAAAGCAATGCAGAGAAAAATGAACACAGGTCACTTTTTAATCTTCAGTTTACAATTCATAATGGGAGGAATTTTTTTGTTATGCTTATAAACTGTTGTGCTTTTTATATGTTTGTGTCATGTTTGCAACATTTTTTATTTACAATTTCAATGTTAGGTGTGTCCAAAATGAGAGTCCCTTTAATATCAGGCTGTCCTGGTTATTTCTTCCAGGGCACATTCATCCTTCTTATTAAAGTCGCTTTCTTCATTTATACTCATACGTTTACCTTCATGAAATTCTTTAGTTTACATAGTCTTCAGTATTGGCATGGTGGTTTTATTAGAACTTCATGCTTAGAACTCAAGTTTTGCGTTTACATGCCATTCATGATGTACTTTTAGCATTATTTTCGACACTTTAGTTTTACCTTTGTCATTGATAGATAATTCTGTCTCTGATTATCTGCTTGGAAGTATATTTAGATTTATGAATGAGGAAGAAGAAGCTAAAAGAGCTCTATGATTTGATACCTACTTACAAAAAGTAACTCATAAAGGTCACCAATCACTGTGAAGCTTTGAAAAAAGTGATTATTTGCATGATCAGTCTGCTATTTATGTAATTATTTGTGAATTAAATAGTTCTAGTACATTTCATGAAGGATAACTGACATGATCTTTTGGTGTTAACATGCCCTTAAACCTAAAATTTTAAGAGATGAAAATAACCGGTTATGGTCATGTAACTATGTCCAGATGTATGTGCAACATTATGCAGAGCAAAGAATTTTGTATATATCAAGTAACTTGAAAATTTGGGAAAAATTAATGAATTTTCAAAATAAATATAGCAGAGGCACCTGGTGAGAGACTTTGGGAAAGCCAAACACTTTAGGTCTTAATACTTAGTCACCCAGACTGCCACCAGCCTAAGATCTTTGGGAAATCTTCAGAGTAATCTAGGAATTGAGTCCCCAAAGTCAGCACCACGTTGGATGTACCAAAGACCTGTTCAGAGGTAGGATCGTATAGAACCGGTGACTCCTCATCCTAGAGCCAGAGAAGACAATGACCCTGCTTTGCAGGTTTCGCAGGAGAGCCGGGATCAGTTTTACAGTCCCAGCCCAAGCCCTACTTGAAAGCGTCTCTGACCAAGATGACTAACTCACATAGGGTAGTGGGGAATCACTGGACAGCTGTGGATAGGGAGGGCTGCTGGGAGAACACAGTGACCAATCAGCACGCAGACAGCAGTCCTATAGCTGATCAAGAATTGTCAAGACCTCCAGCTCTAGACGATGCCTTCTCTAATCTACATTTATTCTTAGGATATGGGTTCCAGTCCCAATATCCCTGATAAACTAGAGAGGGCTAGAGGTCTTTCCATGCCCCATTCTTTGCTTACTCTCAACAAGCTTAGTGTATTCTGGCTTCTCAGGATCTCAGCAGTATGTAGCAGAAAACAGGAATCATATCAGTCTGCCACTCATGTGTACTAAGAAAACTTTATTTATGCTATTAAATAAATAAATAAACAAATACATAAACCACACTGAAATTGGCACAAGATATAGCAGATGATATTGAATCCAACAAGCAATAAAATGAAATTTAAATCATATGTGAAACTCTTAGTTTTTACATTTCTGTAACATACTGGCTCTTGTAGAGTAAAAGAAGAAAAATAATGTAAAGTCATAGTTTTGTATAAAATCTATTAGAGTGGTAGATCCAAGGAAATCCTGATGAACTGAATTTCCAAAAGAAACAAACTAGGTCTCATGTCTACAGCCAGAGAACACAGGTTCTTTCATGCCTGGGCTCATGTACCCATCAAAGTATAAACTAATCTGGTGCAGATGGAGGCGTGTCTGAGTGGAGGAGACATGGGAACTCTGTTGCTTGAATGTAAGAAGTGAAAAGGTTAGTTATAACATGATTTGAAATTATAGGGAATTATAATAAGTTCAATTATTTTATGGAGAGAAAAAAGGAAGGGTATCTACTCCCTGGTTTCAAGATTATCAGATCATTCTGGTTACTAAGACAGAGCAGCACTATAATGAGACATAACTTTGATTTTATTCTAATATAAACACGTTTTAACTTTTATGATAAATTTTTAAAGAATAAGTCAGCTAACTCTAATTGGCTGGCTATACCTCTCTAGTATCAATGAGATAACCATGGAAATTTTTGAAGTATTATATATATGGAAATTGTGGAATATATATATATATATATATATATGTATATATATATATATGTATATATACACATATATATATATTTAAACTAAATATATATATACATATATATGTTTTACAAATAAACTTTTTAAAATTATATGTTTGCCGGAAACCGTACACATTTTAATGATTTAAAAGCGTGAATATGGGGCCAAGGAGATAGCTCAGTAGAATAAGTGCTTTCCTGGCAAGTGCAGGTCTGAGTTCAATCCCCAGCACTGTAAATAAATAAATAAACAAATAAATAAAGGCATGAAAATTTATAAATCTCCTATACTATCAACATTTTAGAAGACAGATATGGGAAATTTTTGCTTTGATAGTTACCAGTCCTAACACTTTATTATTCAACACAATTTCTATTACAGTAAATGTAGCAGCATAGTACTACTGGTATTACTTGAAATGGTATCACGAATATATTTTATAAAATTAATATTTAATAACTTTCACTTTATATTGATAAACATATATAGTTTGCATTATAATAGCTTTTTCCTTTAGAATGGGATGACTCGGAGTAGAAGGTAGATAATTTTATATTTATTTTAATGTAAACAAATAACTGATTGATCTTAAACTGTTTCTGAATGAAGTTGCATTTCAAAAATATACCTTGAAAAAGTGGCATGAGGAGCATGAGTAAAATATTTGTTTTACAGTTAAATAAATTTTTTAAAAAGTTGTTTATGAGTAGAAAATCTTGATGGATCACGCATGGGGTAAAAATGTTAATTGTATTTTCTATGGAAAATTCATAGGCAGAAAAAATTTTCCCTTTGTCCATGAGTAGAATTAGGTGTAAACCACGAGATTAACCAAATTCATCAACAAATAAATAATAATTACAATTTAACAATGGCAAGCTGCTTGCAATCGTCTTAACATGGAAATTTGGTAGGCAAACGAATCACAGTCTCAGGCCTCAAAGGCAATCCTGCCTGGCTGAGGTCCTCCACAGCGTGGGGGTACAGATGCACAGGGCAGCTCAGCTTCTGTGGAGCATGGATATTTCAATAAAGCAAATGTGCTTTTCTCATGTTTTTGATGTCAGAACATTGTGGTATTTTGCTACTGGGCATCAGAAGATATCAAAAACATGTTTGTTCTGTAAATTTTCTGCTTATCTGGATTAGTGTGACCTTAAATGTAATAAACTGTAGCTCTACTATTAAACATTCATTGTATAATACCTAGGGTATTTGGCTGAGAGCTTTTAAACATCACTGGTAAAACATCTATGGCACATGAGTTATAAGCTGCTGATTCACTCCTCTGGTACCTATGGGGAAAGATCAAGATCTTTGGAAAATAGAACTTTACAGATTATACACAACACCTTATAAAGCTTATATGTCATAACAGTAAAAAAAAAAAAATGGGCTACATGCCTACTCGTAACTAGTTTGATCATGATAATGAAAGCAAGAAGTGTCTGAAAAATATGCGAGGGGGGTACACTTGTTTATAAATGATTAGAAGACTGCTCTCTGATGAAATGACACTTCAGCTGAGACCTGAATGATAGGGAAAAGAAAGCAACCTTGGCATTTTGCTCAAAATCATTCCAAGAAGAGATGATATCAAGAATAAATGTTGGGCCAGCTTGTTACCTCAGGGGACTAAAGCACCTAGTTTGGCAGAACACAGCGTCGGAGGCAGTGTCCATGCCTCTGGGGCGCACTGGGCATGGTGGCACACACCTATAATCTCAGTACTTTGGAAGACTGAAAACAGGATACTCACTACAAGTCCGATCTACGTAGTGAGACCCTATAGACCCTGTATCCCCCGTCCTAAATGCATAAAAATAAATAAATAAATAAATAAATAAATAAATAAATAAATAAATACACAAATAAATAGAATAAATGCTGTACATAGCATTGAAGCTGAATGAAAGAGCTTGGTCATATCCTTTGCTCATTAACAGCCGGAAGGTTCGGATGGATGCCTCTTGTCCCCTTTCCATTGCTCTCCATCATCTCTGTGAGCGTGGCCTGGGGACTTTGTCCTCTCACACATGTGGTTACTTTTCTGAAGCTCTCTCCACTGTGGAATCAAGGTAGAGGTAGAGGTGACAACTACTGCTGCTTTCCCCAAGTCAATGACTCTGCCTCTCTATGAAGCCGAGCGGTATCTGCCCTGAGAGGGCAAAGGCAGGATGGATAAGAATCCACTGCTCTCCTGTCTGAAATGCCCTAACCAGCACTGTGGTAATGCACCAGCCCTGCTAAAAACCTCCTTGAGAGTGGACCGAGCAGTTGCCATGACAACTGCAAACCTACTAGACACCCTACAGCTGCTGCGTGACACACCTGGTTTGGCCCAGCAGACCCGAAAGTTGGGATATTCCTAGATGTTTCTCTTCCTAATGATTCCATAATTTGAGACTGAAACCTGGACTAATCCCAGAGGATGTCATATGTGCAGAGTGAATGAGCACTGAGTTTTAGAAAAGCAGTGCCTTCTCACACTTAGGTAGTAAGGGGTGCTTCCTGCTGCATGCTGTTGGTCCAGGTCCAAATAAAACTTGCACTGTTGGTCACAAATATTATTGTGATTTTTTCCCCTCAGATATTATTAGTAGGGATGATACCGTAAATCCACTCAAGACTCATTATTTCAGGAAGTGTGGGCAGAATTGGTCGCACTAGAAACAGCTTTAGCCTGTAGGGCCTGTTACTTGGAACAATTCCGGAAAATTTCATAGAGACCACAACCAAGGAAGGTCAAAGCAGATTGATGCCAGAGCCAAGCAGCATCAATGAGCAAGGGCAGGTGTCAACAGGCATCACCCAGCCTTGACCGGCAGCAAGTACTGGAGGATTCCAGAAAGACAGTGAAAGCAGCTGGGATTGTTCCATCTGCTACCCACTGAGGCTAAGAGATGCGGCTACTGAACAGTAGATAAGAGAGGCAGGAAGCTCCTGAGAACTGTGGCATTAGGGGTCAACGGCCCCTGGGAATCAGACCCCAGAGCTGTGACACCAGGGCTTGAGAGCCACTGGCCCTCAAAGCCCAGAGGCACTGACCATGTCATATTTTACCGATCCATAATTTACTTCAGACTGAGCCAAGAATCGGACTGGCAGCAGGATCAAATTTAGTATATTGTGAGAAAATTGTGTTTTCTTTACTTTTATAGTTAATCCCATTCTGAGATAAGTGATTGAACAAAATCCCTTTTTGATTTATATTTCTAAGGATAAATTGAGGATTCAGGGATGTAGCTCAGTAGTTCAGTGCTGCCTGCCTGATATGCCAAGGTAACAAGTTTGATTCCCATTACAAAGAAAAAAACAAACAAACTAGAAACAAAAAAATTAAAAAAAAATAAACTGGGAATTCAAACTTACCCAGAATATAATAATTATGCAAATTATTTGTGCAAATTTACTCCAAAACAATCATATAATAATTTTAACTTCGTTTCTGTCCTTGCTTTTTCTACTGTTTTTATTTTGTGTTTCCACTCTCCTCGAATTTATCTTACAAGTTAAAAATGAACTTTTCAAACAAAACTGAATGAGTGAAAGATGGTAAAAAAAAAAAAAAAAATCAGAAAAAGGGAGCTGGGGAGATAGCTCTGAGGCACAAGTGCCTGATGGGTAAGTGCAAGGTCTTGACTTTGAACCCCGGTCCCACAAAAAAAAAAAAAAAAAAAAAAAAAAGGTGGTAATTAAAATATCTAAAAGTTTATAAAATAGTACGTTTTGACAAATTATCATAATAACAATGATATATATCATATATAGCTGTAATTTATTAAAAATATGTTTGGCTCAGGGTCTCACTACCCAGTTTAGACTCATGGTGATCCTCCTGCCTTCAGCCTCCGCAGCACTGTCACTACTACCACCGGCACTCAGTCCGCTGAGTTATTTCACTGGATTTATGTACCTGGAATTTTAGAGGGGTCAGTTTTCAAGTTTTGTTTAAAAAAAGTGTGATATTAACACTATCATGTTATTATACAGCAGAAGTATAATAAATAATGCACTTTGAAAGCCCACACTATCTATTGCATCATCATGTTCCACTTCCAAGGGGAAGCTGTCTGTAATAATCACGTTTAGACAAATAATCTTACCAAGAATGGAAGATAATATGCACTTCTCAGTAATTAAAAGACTGCCTTTAGCTATGTATACATGAAAATTAAAATGTTATTTTTCTATCTATTGAATGCTAATTAAAATGAGTAAACTATATTCATTAATAAGAATTATTCAGTGTATTCTAATAGAAATTCCATTTATATGGTAAGGAATGATGAAGAGATAACTTTTTATTTGCTTTACAATCAACAGCCTTTAAAACAGAATGTAAGTATTAACTAAAATCTGTATCGTTTACTGCCTTTCTGATGTGTGGATCCATCAGCTGGCAATGTGACCCGTTTTCAGATTATTTATGTCTGAATCATTTCAGTTCAGCAATAATCAGGCCTCAGACAAACCTCACTGGCTATGATATTGCCACTGCGCAAAGCTATATCTAAATCATTTCTGCACTGTCTCACTCTGCCTTTACGTAGATATTTTTTCACCCAGAGAGCATTGACTCTTATTTGGTGAAACCAAAGCCAGATCTGATCAGCAAGATTATGATTCGTGAACTAACAGAGAAGAATTTAGCAAAAATAATTTCTTATATTTAGTACACATTAAAGAGAAATAAGTTTTCTTTTCTTCTTCCAATGTTTTACTTGATCTTTGTAGAGAACTGTGTGTCTGTGTGTATGTGTGTGTGTTTGTGTTATGATGGCGTAATAGTATATCTATTATATATATGTATATATATAATATATACTATTATATATGTATATATATACATATATATATTTTCAATTTGTCAATTTTTAAAAGGTCATAGTTCCATTTTCAATCTTTAATAAATATCCTTCACAGAGTTAGATCTTAAAATAAAAACATGTCTTCCTATTTACACCAAGATTTCTGTAGAAAATTTGGGATATGCTCAGTCGAGTTGCTTAAAGAGTAATTTCACTAGATTAGGGATGGAAACATGCTTTTTATAAACTTAGACAGGAAACTGCAGATAAATGATTTCCACAGATGATTGAAAAATGGTTTCTGCTTTACTAGAGCAATAGAGCTTTAGCTAGTTTTCAAAACAGCAAATAATAGGAATATTTTGAAGAGAAAATCTTTTTATATGCTCATCTGTGGAAAACATTCAGTGCCTTCAGGATTAAGAAGAGAACTTCCTGGCAAAGTAATTTATTTCAGAACTGTTACAAAAGAAGTGTGGACCCGAAAAAACAAAACAAAACAAAACAAAAAAAAAAAAGCGGGGAGAAGACGTCAGGGCACGTCTGAAAACAAAAAACACACATGCCATCTCCCTTATGAATTTTTTAAGGTCAGTGCTTGTATTAATTCATTCACTGGTCACAAAAGAAATACAGACCATATTTTATTTCCCTAGCCCAATAAGGAGCTATAACACATAGATTCACTGACCTGTCCAAATTTACACGCACAGTAAGTAGTAACTATGGGATTCAAGGCACTTTGATCTGGAATTCCTGTTTTTATTTTTTATTTTTTTGAATTCCTATTCTAATCTTGCCTTGAGGGTCAATTCTGGATGTTTAGAGGATGACCAGTGAAACTTTAAAAATATAGATATTTCAGTTTATCACCGTGGTTACTTCATTAGCCAACTATGCAGCCTGGGCACTTACCTTTACAAGAATCTCTATTCCAGAAAACTTAAATCTACAGATATATTGCCAAATCATAGCATAGATATTGTGTTATTTCTTTGATCAATCACAGTTTTGAAGGGAAACTAACATATAAATAAACTAAAATATAAGAATTCCAGAGAATATTGCCACCGAAGAGATTAGCTTATCTACAGCAGAAGCTACTATAGAACAGTAACTCTGAATGGTACTTTGCATTAGAGTTTGAATGTGGAGTAAGCTGGAAATCAAGAACAGGCAGTTGACAGTTTTACAAGGGCCTCATGCTTTGTGTGTTTTACCACAGATTCTGCTAGAAAACAATAGAGAGAAGATACTGATGCAAAGTGGGCAGTAAAAACAAACTCTGTGAAATATACCTAAAATTTGAACAAGTCTAATCTTACATTATAAAGTACATTACCTAAAAGAATGCTCCTCCTTATAAGTCATTTGAAAATTATACATTTAAAAACTGATCTACTCCATTCTATTTGAGTATCTAAGAATGCAGAAGTGAGCATGGAGCAGTAAGAACTGCCATTCATGCAGCTGGAAATATAATACAACACAACCGCTTTCAAAGATACTTTGGCAGGTCTTTTTCAAAGCTAAATGTAGCCTTAACAACAATATACAACAACTGATTTTCTAGCTATTCACTCAACAGAGTATAGAACTAAAGTCTGCACAAACTTTACCCATTAATGTTTATAGTAACTTTCTTTAAAATTTCCCAAACTGGAAAAAGCCAAGATACCCATTCACTGATACACACAAGAACATGTGCACAATGGAATATTTTGAGCAATATTATTAAATGAGCTGTCAATCCTTAAACATAGAGAAAATATATGTACATGTATTTTGCAAGGTAAAACAAACTAATCAGTTCAAGAAGGATTTACTCCATCGGTGTGAAAGCCTGAAATGACAAAATTATAGAGACAGAAAAAGCAGTGATTGACAGGGGCTTTGGTGAGGGGTAAATGTTTAGGTGGCTAAACTATAGTAGATGTCACTGAAATTGTGATTTGCACTATTTTGCATTTATCAAGACCTATTTGCAAAACAGAATGAACATATTATAAAGTTAGGGATCAATTTTCACACATTAAAAGACATAGCATACCAATAGAAGATAATCAGAGAATTTGTAAGGCCGTGTATTAGAATGAAAACTTTACATGCTATGTTGTAGTTGTTTATTTTTTTATTTTTTTTTTAGATTAAGATTTTTTAAAAAATGAAACAAGTTAGGAAAAGTAAAACTAGTAGACAGAAGGTAAATGGTCAAGGGGAAGGGAAACACATTAAAATAGGTTTAAAGAATCTGACAATTAGGAAGGAATAAAACTATTTTGCAAAATGAGACCAATCTCTGCCATAAGCCATTTCCTACACTGAATAGTATTTGATTGTCTGTATTTTTTTTCAGAAGGTTTCAGAGGCTGGGTGTGTGTTTTTAATGTCATTTTATAATTATATTTGTATTTTGGTTTTCTTTACATTTGCATGCAATGTATATGTTTTCTTCTTTCTTTCTTTCTTTCTTTCTTTCTTTCTTTCTTTCTTTCCTTTTTTCTTTCCTTCTGTGCCAGGGACTAAATTCAGAACCTCGTTTTTGTCAGGCAGGTGCTTAAACTGCAGAGCTATATCTGTATCCCCAGCCCTTCTTCTTTTCTAATATACCCCCCCCCACATAGTTGGTAACTCCTAATTAGTGAGATTCCTGTCTTTTCTAACCACAGTTATGTCAATTATTACTAACTATGTTATTGGATTCATTAGCTATCTTTCCATGATAAGTTGCTTTCATGTTCTGTTCCTTTGTGTCCTCTTCTGGGAAAATC
This sequence comes from Myocastor coypus, assembly GCA_004027025.1. Lineage (NCBI taxonomy): Eukaryota > Metazoa > Chordata > Mammalia > Rodentia > Myocastoridae > Myocastor > Myocastor coypus. The sequence continues at coordinate 62,601 of PVJA010004916.1, read as the reverse complement.
ACCTTAAAAATTACTCGTTTTCCTTATATCAGGAAGGACAATACATCAGAATGGCCATCGTGTGTAGCGTTCAGGAGCCCAGGCACTGGGGTGAGAGCCTCTGGGGAACTTTTGGTCCTTTCTGTGACTGGGTAAGAGACTGAATTATTTAAGTATCTGTTTATATCCTCTGGGAATAATGCATCAGTGGTAGGGGTGACCTGTCACTGCATACTCAGTCCATCCTAAAATTCTGTACTGTCCTGTTCTCAACTGGAGGCCCTTTCTCACTTTCTTCAGGAAAGAAAATACTACATAGCAATATTTAAAGCACTGTGGACACCTCTCAGCACACACACACACACACACACACACACACACACACTGAAGTAGGATATGGCTAACTGTTTGAAATTTTACATTTTTTAAAGGTTGATATTTATTTGCATTAATTTCCTGAACTTCTCTAAGTAACTCAAAGTGAAATGTTTGTTGGTATCTATCTGTTTTTATATTCTCTTTCAAGAAGTATTAATTAAAATTCTATTTTTAAAAAACGCATTAAGTTTCCTTGTTTTATGGCCAAAAATTATAAAATATCAAATCTATTTAAAACTCTGATATGACAAGTAAATATAAGGTCCAATTATAAAAATAATAATCCTTAATTGCTACTCCTTCATAATAATTAGCATATGACTTAAAAATTATTATGACAAAATGGAAAAATATATATTATATGAAATAAAAACTTATTAAGACATGTGTTTTGCTATTCATTAATATTCATACTGTCAAGAGACTCTGTGACATCTAGTTTCTGCACAGGAGGACAGAATTTATAAATCACTGTAATCACAAATGCATTAGAGTATTATTAAAATGAGAGATCAAACCCAGATGGGGCAATACCTATTAAAATTAAAATATAGAAAACCAGAATATTAAAAAATAATGGATTCTCAAAAATGTAGATCATCTATATGTCATGTAGAATATTAAATTATGAATATTATAAGTTTTTAGAATGTTATATAGTTTTCAATTTACTGAAAATAATATCTATGCACAGGTAAGGAGTAAATTAAAGAAAAACACTTTCAAATCTCATAAAAATATAAATTAAGATCTTAAAATAAATTTATTTTAAATTATATGGTTTTTAAAGTTGTTGATATACTATTTCATTAAGAACCATATGTTTTAAGAAAAAATAATTTAGTACTATTGAAGCATGAAATGAAACTTCTCAGTACTTGTTTCAATATTTGTTAATTTTCATAATTTAAAATTTATTTATTAAATATATTCAGATGCTATTGGAGATGTTAGGAATAATATCCCGATTATAAATGTTCAGTCATTTCAAAGTGACATATATTTATCACATATTCATAAGATAATTATAGAGATAAATAAGTTTCAAATGGGCAATGTCAGGATTCTCAGCTCACATATTAAACTAATAGTAGAAAAATGGTAATGTATACTTTATTCTGCAATCAATCTTATTGTCTTTTGGGGTTCCTTCTCTTATTAAGAAGCATTGGGATAAAGAAATTAAATTGAGTTAATACAATAGCCACAACTCAATACAGTTATCACAAGAATCTCTTTTTGCCATTCAGCCTTTTACGTAAGTGTCCTGATTTCTACCATACTCCCCTGCCCCTGAAATGAGTCTCTCACTGTCTGAAGGAGGACATGTAGGACCATATGGAACTACTGGAGGACAATCCTTCTGTACTAGATGCTAGCACCGTCGTGGAACTCCTCTGAGGTAAGTAGCAGTAGTCATTTTTCAGCAACTTCAGCTCATCCTCCTGAGACTGCGTGTAAAACACCATGATTACTGGGCATCATAGTGCACACCTGTACTCCCAACACTGATAACACTGAAGCAGAAGGACTATTGTGTGTCTGAGATCAACTTGAACTACACAATCAGTTCAAGTTCAGCCTAAGTTACATAGTGAGGAGAAATTCAACATGGCTGAAGAGAGGCAAACCATGTTAGAGTTCCTTAAAGAATATTAACTACAGGAGAGAATATCAGCACAGTAAGTTGAAAGAAATGGAGGGACACACATCCAGATGCCAAAGTCAATCTGACATAAAATGTATACATTAAACAAAACAGTGACAAAATACTTCAATAAACAGTGAAATAGGTCACCCAGTTGATGGTGGAATTACTGCTATAATACTGAGCAAGATTTTCCATACTTGAAAGCATCCAAGCAATTAATAGAGTTAGGACTAACTGCAAAAGTAGGACTAACTACTTTTGCAGTTAGTCCTACTTTTGCAGTCTACTGCAATTAATAGAGTAGGGCCAATGAAATTCACACAGGATATAGTTGAGAAATAAGGCCCTCTGCCTCTTTTATCTTTCTCCACATAAGGAATACTGCAACTTGACTGCAAATTTCAATGGTGAACTTAAAGTCAAGTGACCGGGAAAGAGCTGGCTCCAACATGGGTGGCCAGGTTTTCCCTTTTCACTTTGTGGTGTGCCCTAGTGGCTAACTGCAAACTCAGGCAATGATATGAAGGACCAAAGCAGAGACAGCACATGATCCTTCCTGCTATGCAATCAGCGGCTTGAGAGGGGGATGTAGATGCACTGAATCTAAATAGCATTCAGAGATCAGCGTTCAAAGTGCTGTAGAGGAGAAGGAAGGGAGGCCAAGTAACCTTAGTTTGCTCTGGGGAAGAAAGAGCACATATGAGCTTGCATACACACATATATACACAAGCACACACAGAGTGTGAGAAAAAACAAAGTAAAGGGAATCAGAAGCCATTCATCTAAATTTTCTGCAACAACAGCAACACAATTATTTTTTTTTAAAAAAAGCAGGTAAAGAGCCAGGCGTGGTGGCGCACATCTGTAATCCCAGCACTCAGGAGGCTGAGGCAGGAGGATCGGTGCGAGTTCGAGACCAGCCTGGGCTGCTAAAGTGAGCTCAAGGCCAGCCTGAACGGCATAGTGAGACCCTGTCTCAAAAAGACAAAAAAATAATAATAATAATAAAATTTAAAAAAAAACAGGTAAAGAAGGGAATAGAGAAAATAATCTCTCAGGTAAAATAAAAAAGGTGATTTTTTTTGGTTTCTTATTTTAATTTTATTGAGTTTAATAAGAAAGGAATAACAGTGAGACAGTTTCAAAACCCATTATCAGGACAACACCAATAATTAATACAAGGCATATTGTTGAATTCATAGTAGGTGTTCAGAGTGCAAGATGCAGGCATGATAACTTTTCTTAACACTATTGGTACAAATGTTTCTTCTCATTGAACTAAGAGAAAGTACTTGTATGTATAGTCCACTATTCCAAAATAGTCGTGGGTTATCAGCAGAACTGGCAATGTCAGAAGATGTTGACCTGAGCGTTTTATAGCTTAGCATATTAATAGGGGTTTACTTTTTACAACTCGTGGTTAAACTTTTTTGCTGGATGGTTAAGACCAAGTTAAAGGATTTATTCTGGAACCATGTACAGCAGTTTGTACATCTTTTGTCAGTGTCAGCCATGTGGATGAATCACAGCCATTGCTTGACCTATCTGCTCCCTGTGAAAGCCTGAGAGAATGTCTCTAGGTGACTCTCCTTAGGCGCACTATACTTTGTCAAACCCTTTCCTCCATAGCCCCATAATCTCTTTGAATAGGGACACCATAGCGTTGTTCTCCTATGTCCTGAGAAGATTCTCTCTCTCTCTCTCTCTCTCTCTCTCTCTCTCTCTCTCTCTCTCTCTCTCTCTCTCCCTTTGCTCCTCACTTTTCAAACAGAGTTAAATTGAAGAACAGTCTTACTATCTTTCATATGGTAAAATTTAATGAAAAGCCAAGATAAAATTTTAAGTTGCAGGAAGAAAGGCACTTTCTTTTTGTTACTGGGAATTGAACCTAGGTCTTTTTCAGTGAGCTATATTCCCAGACCTTTTACTTTCTGTTTTAAGTCAGAGTCTAATTAAATTGCAGAACTGTTCAACCTGGGCTCAGATTTGGAATCCTCCTGCCTCAAGCCTTCTAAGGGTACCAGTGACAGGCAGGGGGAAGCAGAACTGGCTAAGAATTAGAAATCTAATCGATATGAAATGCAGATACCAAGAGGCCCACTCTTCCACATAGTTTTATACCAGTTTAATAAGCATTTGGAGTGTTTTGCTCTCTGCTGTTGTAGATAGGGTTTTGTTGTATAGTTCTGCAGTAGTGATATTGAACTCATTGTGTAGCCCAGACTGGCCCTGAATTTGCAGTCCTTCTACTTCAGCCTTTGAAGTGCTAGGCTTGCACCATATGCAACACCATGCCAAGTTTAGTTTTGGGTTTCTTTTTTTTTTTCAAGTCTAGTTATTAAATGTTAGTGTCTCAGAAATCTGTGTTAATATGATTGTAATTATTAACATTTATTATTTCCTTCTCAACAAAAGCTCATTTCTACTAGTCTTTTCATAACAATTAAACTCAAGCTACCTGTGATTGAAGGTTATTACTGTTTCTGTTCCTGCCGCTACCTTAAGGTTAGAAGATGTCATGGCCTTTGGCTTTTTTAAAACTTCATTTTACTGAAGAAAAAAGATGAAATAGCAATGAAACAGTTTCAAAACAATATAGGAGTATAATTACAGTAATTAATACCATGCATATTGTTGTCTTCATAGTAGTTAGAGAAGATGCAGACCTGATATCTTGTCTGAACATTATTTGTATAAACTTTTATTCTCATTGAACTGAGACAAAATAACTACATGTATGCTTACTTCTATTGTGTGTGTGTGTACATATATATGTATATGATTTCTTTTCAAAGTTTGCAATACAAGAAGAAATATCACACCATGTCTTAAATGAGATTGTAAGTCAAAGATACAGTATGAATCATAAAACAAAAATAATATTAAACAATATTCAGAAAAAATTTAATTAGATATTTCAAAGTAATATTCAAAAATTCAAATCAAATCATGAGTCCAAATTAAAGACCAGAATGTTGTATATCATATGTATGAATCTGTAATCAATTCAGGGTACTCATATAGTATTTTTGGGTTTTTTTTAAGAATAGGGGATCAAACTCAGAACCTTGCACTTGCCAGGCAGGCACTTGTGCCCCTGAGCAATCTCCCCAGCCGCACTCACATAGTATTTGAATAGGTTAATATATACAAAAATATCAACTGAGAAAAAAATTTCCATAATAGTAAAGAATTACTAAAAATAAAGCATAACATAAAGACTAGAATAGCAAATATTTGACCAGAATTTCTAACAGTTTGGGAATAGGATATTGCTCAAAGTTCTAGTATGTTGTGTACATAGACAGTGTTCATGACACTTACTGGTGTCCAGGTATCACTTGTGAGATTGAGCTACTGCTATTTCCTTAATATCAAATTTATACACCCAGACAGGATCATGACTGATAGTGTTCAGGAGAAGTCCATTTGTAGAGTATGCTGATGGAAATATTTTGCTGCTACATACAAAAGAATAGTTAAAAGGTGGCTATTGTATAATTAATTTTTTCCTGTGTTTAACTGTTTGCCTTATTTGGAGGATTCTTTCCATTCTTCTTCATGGAGTTATGGTCATTTTGATCTCTCTCTAGAATACCTTTTAGTGAACAATATATGGTTGACTTTGTCATCATGAAATTCTTTAGTTCTTTGTCCTGGAAGTATTTCACTTCTCTATTATACTTGTAAGCAAGCTTTGCAGGGTATATCAGTTTGGGTTGGATGTTTTTCTTGCAAGATTTGAAGTACTTTGCTCCGTGCTCTTCTTCAGTTGATGGTTTGTAAAGAGAAATCTGGTATTATTCTGCTGGATTTTCCTTTAAATGAGATATGTTTCTTTTCTCTGGTGGCTTTTAATATACTGTTCCTGTGCTGAATTTCTGCGAACTTGATTTTTATATGTCTGGGTGTGGTTTTAATTGAGTTGATGTTATTTGGAGTTCTATATGCTTCAGTTACCTGAATGTCAAATTGTTTCCCCATGTTTTGGGAGTTTTCTGCTGTTACTCCTTCCCATATTCTTTTTCCATCATTTGTACAGATGTCTTTCTCATGATGCCTATTAGTCTTACATTGTTCAACTTTGCATCACCTTGCAGATGTTAAATCATTTCTTCCTGTATCCCATTTGTTTTTAAGAGATCTTTTCTTACCTTTTCATTAGCTACAATGGTATCTTTAGGGTCTGAAAGTCTATTTTCACTTCCATTCAGTTTTGCCAGCTTGTGATTGAGTTTTAAGGTTCCGTGTAGCACTTAGAATCTGCTTCATATGTTCTATTACTGCTTTCCTACATTGCTCATTCAAGTATTCCATCATTTTTCTGTTCTCTTCTATTTTGATAAATGTCTTCTTTAGAAGCACTTAGCACTTCTCTTATTATAGGTACTATTTCTTTTTTTATTTCGGAATTATTTTTGATTTGATTTCCTCTATACTTTTGTGCAGTTTTTTCACCTCAGATGCCATTAATTCAAAATTTCAAATGTGTGATTTCCAATTTCCTCTATGCTAATTGTTTCCTGTATTTGTTCTCAGTGGGATGGAGGCCTGAGAACACATTTTTTTTTTGTTTTCTTTGTCATTTTCTAGAGCCCTGCATTTGTCCTTCAGTATAGTGCTTTGGTAGAGTTCTTAACTTAGCACCAAGTCTAGATCTACCAAGTTCAAACTTGTGCAGGTGAGTGTGACTTATGTCTGGCTGCTGAGCTCCACTTCTTCTTACTGCAGCCCTTAGAAATGAACTTACTGTGTCACTCTGATAAGATGTTCTGCTCCTGGATCAGCTGGGTGGATCTTGTCTCTGGACTTACTGCAGGGATTTATGCAGCAGTTTCCCACACAGGGCCAGTTTGATGAATGAAATTCCACTCACATGTCGAGCCTGGCTTCTGGGTCATATGAGTTTCTGGCAGGCCCATGAGGGTCTCACTCACATGCAGGATCTGGGTTCTGTGTCCTGGAAACACTTTATTTGTCATAAAATACAATAGTTAAACTCGGATAAACTCATTTTAGGCTGTAAAGAAAAATCATAAGACATGCATTTGTTAAATGAGCGTTTTCTTTGCCCCATATTAACATAAAATGCTGTGATATTTGGACAGTTTAATAGAAGTAAAGATGTTGCTGTTTTTTTATTTTAATTCCAATGGAATAATAATAGCAAATTGGTTGATGGGCTATAATAATAAATATAAGTAATTGTGCACAATGGAAGCATAGCAAAGAATAAGGAAGAAATTTATGAGTAAAAGACAAAATTATCCAGCACATATCATTATATAAAAGAAAGTTTCAAGGGACAGCCAAATAGCCCAGTGGATTAAAGTGCTTGCAAGCAGGTTCAGGGTCCAGGGCTTTGATATTTGGGCCTCTCATGCTGACCCCACCACCAGGGTGCACTCAGATAGCAACTGAGAGTGGGTGTGGTGGTGCATGACTGTAATCCCAGCTCTTGGGTGGCTATAAACAGGTGGGTCACTATGCGTCTGATGTAGTAGTTAGAACCTGAATAGCCAGTAGATCTTTCCCTAAAATACTACATAAATAAATAAATAAATAAATAAATAAAAAAGAAAAATTTAAGTGCAAACTGTTATTTTGTAAATAAATAGAAATAAAGATTGTGTGTGTGTGTGTGTGTGTGTGTGTGTGTGTGTGAGAGAGAGAGAGAGAGAGAGAGAGAGAGAGAGATGGCATAAAGTGTATAACAGGGTATAATTTGGAAAAGAAATGTTGAGATATTAAATTGGAAATCAGGGAAACTGACTGTGTGTTTAGAGAATATAGTAAAGCACTTGGGGAAAATATAACTCCATCCCACTATTTTTTCTTACATTATTACATGTTAAGAAATATATCATTGTTCAACCTATATAAAATAGGTCAATATAGATGAGTGGGCTGGTAGGATAGCTCATCTATCTAAAGTACGTGCTTAGGCAAGTACACAGGACATGTGGCTCAATCTTCAGCACCATGTGCTATGCCACCTTGCCTCCATGTGAGCTGAACTGAGAAAAAAAAAAAAAAAAAACTTATATCTTGGTACCACTCACTCAGGATACCCCTCCTGTCTCTGTCATGGACAGGAGCTTTCTTTCCCTAACAAATACATTCTACTCAAAAAAAGAAAAAGAAAAAGATGAGTTTGTCCTTTCAACTTAAAGGAGTAAATATAAAAACAAAACAAATTCACTTCAAGTGAGTCACATAATTGCAGTAGGTGATCAAATCAGAATAATCTGAGCTACATTATCACAGCATGTTATATATTCAATGTAAAAATAAAAAAGGAATATGGTCTTTCAGAGTAGAGTTGCTTGTAGTCGAATAGATACAGTGAGCTGATTAAGGATTTAATCACATGGTAAGAATGAAGAAATGGAGAGACATACTAGTTGTGTATTGTGCTTTAGGCGTCAAGTTTCTCCTGGTGCTAAAAGATCTACAAATATATGAAATGAAGAAAGTCACAATATTCAAGCACCAACCTAACTTAGCCCTGTCTGCTGAAGCAGCCTAGCAGCAAACGTATGCCAACAGGCATGCACATATTACTACACTAGTGCAGATATTATTTCTAAATATCATTCCTTTGAGAAAATATCTCCTAGTAATGGCATTTTATGACTATTGTAGGAGAAGCTCAAAATATCTGTTTTCTTTTGTTTTGTTTTCAGGTCTTACTGTTTGATTCAAACTGGCCTCATACTCAGGGCAATGCCCTACACTCTGGCCTTCCAAATATGTACGTTAGAGTTATAAGCCCCTGTGCCTTATTAAAACATCTTTTTATGAAAAATACATGTCTAAAATTAATGCATACATGAAATTCATTGAATTTCCTAGTTAACACTAGCATGACAAAAAGTACTGCAGATAGTTAAGTTAGGCAGAGGATGATAGACAGAAATGGAACAGACACAAGATAGAGTAAGAACAGACATGTGGTACACCAGCCCTATCATGATGGGCTGAGGTGAAAGAAACTAGGTCCCAAGATAGAGACATTATGCCTAGCCTGAAAGTCTCCCCACAGATAGACGTTCCAGAGCTGTACTGTAGCTAGCAACATCTGCTCAAGTAAGCAATATTACAAACCCATAGAAATAATGTAGTGCACACGTAGATAGTTGACCAGATAGATTCCCAGAGCAGTCAAACCCTCTCTCCTACCCCTTCCAGAAATGCCTTTGTTTGCCAACCTAGCTACTCCTATATGTAATTTTTTTCCTACTAAATCCACATTAAGTAATGGAAGTTATAATCTGATAGTTTTATTATAGTATGACTCAAGGTAACCTATGATAACATTTTACTGTATAAAATCTCCTAAAGTGCAATAGGGCTTATTTTCATGGGATGTCTGTTTTTCACATATTGCTATCTACCTGTACTCAATTATTCACATACAAAATTTATGTTTCTTCAAAGATATTCATATCTTATGACACATTGCCATAACTCGCCAAACCCCAAAATTCCGGCCTGACTTCCTTGCTATCCTCTTTCTTGTAGAAATTTAGGACATGATCTCTCCTGTCCAGCACTAGAACTCTGCTTCTTGTCCATATATCCTACTTATTGTCCATAATTGTAACACCTTAAGTATTGAATTATGATTCACATCAGACAGGGCCACATCCAGTCATCACCAACTCTGCACATTTTTTATTCATTGTCTCTGCACTCCAAATTGTCATTCAACAGTAAGTCTCAAGTTTGTCGGGTTACATGGTGTTCACATCTCATCCTCAGGCACCTGCTACAGTTTGTGTCTAGATGACACCCTGCAGCCTCATGAAGCCATGGGGGGAGGGCTTTTCACAGGTTGCTGAATCTGAAGTTTGGGATTAATTCTTCATCTATTGCTGGGATCGAGGGTGTGACTGATACACCCAGTCCAGGTAAGGTAGCCTGCATGCAATAAAAATAACTGAAAGAATTGTGTCTCTCGCTTATTGATTTTAGGGTTTTCCACCTCTATTACCTGTTTCCCTTCAGCCATGTATCATCCTGCTTTGAGATCAGCTGATTAGCGACGGAAATCTCTACAAACTTTGAGCTCAATAAACCTTTCCCCCTTTAACGTGTCAGTGCTGAATATTTTGTTCAACAATGAAAGTAACTAAGATAAAACCTGTGTAGGTACTTACAAATACTTAATTATAGCTTGTATAAATATTTAAGTGTTAACATCAATGATGTTATTTATCTATATTTAATAATTTATTAATCTTATTTTGTCATTCAGGATGCCTGCCATGTGTTACACTGGGCGTGATAACTGCAATCGACTGGCTGATGATCTTTACCTGGGGCTCACTTTTGGCCAAGGGCTTATTATAGTATGGGCACACTGAAAAATAAGATTATGGCATGTTTCCCAATTACTCCTTATTTTAAGGCAAATATTCTCCCTGGCTCTACTTCACTACCCAGATTTCCTTGAAGTATTTAACTTAGGAAACCTTGAATTTCACATTTTTTCTGCTTCCTCTGAAGCAGGCTTCTTAAAAATTTTCTCCTGTAATTTTACACCTCTGGTCCATTTTTTGAAGGTTGGCAAACAAATCCTTAAAGGGCAATTACCTGTCCAATTTCATTGCATGGGTGCCATTTGTTCAGAATATACAACTTGCAACCTAGAACCTCCTCAGGGGTTTGGAAATAAAAATCTCCCATGATGCTGATTTGTCATTTGACTATTTCTTATCTGAGGGAGTAATCCATGTATACTTCTTTGTTTTTTTTTAAAAATGTCACTTGAGGAAACATTGATGGTAAAGCTATGTTCATCCAATGCTTTGCAGCCTAGGGAGAGGGACAAAGGTCTCATTCTCTACAAGGGTGGAAAGAGATACAGATGCATTAGGTAGGAAATGCCACTTGTAGAGCTAATCTGAGATCACTCCGTAATACTTTTGAACAGGGACCCCTGTAGTCTCCTGTAGTGAGATGCAATTTCACATAAAATGAAAAGAAAGTGAAGCAGACAAAGTTGCATGCAGTGGGAGTCTGGGATGGCCAGTTGTTCACCAAAAACTAAGGGCCATTGGCAGGAAGAACGTTAGTATTTATTGATCACATTAACACTGACAAAAATGATGAAGGGGTTATGACTGGATGCACCAGCTAAGAGGCTTGGCAGGCAGGACTTGTAAACGTCGGGGAAAAGAATTTTTACAAAAGGAATTGCACAGCCAGATTCAGTCTGTAGTTAATGGGTATTCTGCTTTGTTCTGGAAAGGAGTATTTTCTGGAGTCACATAGGCCTCAGTTGCCTCATATCTTAGCCCCACAGTGTCAGGTCCTATGTATCTGAGCTCAGCTTTGGTCACTTGGCAAGGAGCAAAGTATTCAACCAAAAGTCAGTTTATGGAAGCCACCTCTATGCAGCCTGCACTGCTCATGAGTAACCACAATTATACTTAGATCTAGGGGAGGAAAAGGTAGTGATCCCCCAAACCTTTGAAAATTACATAGAAATTAAAGGAAGAGAGCCAGTGAGGTAGCTCAGAGGCCTAAAGGCCTGCTTTGGCAAGTGCAGTCCTTGGTACTGCATGCTGGACCTGCCCTGCCCCAGAGCTCACGGAGTTAGCGATTGAATCTGGGCATGGTGATGCACGCCTATAATCCCAGTGCTGGGGAGGCTGAAACAGGAGGATGAAGTAATAAGTATACGGTGAGACACTGTAAAAAAAAAGAAATTTAAAGGAAGAAATACTTTTGCACACTGCAATATCTAAAAGACAATACTATTAACACATTCCCTGTAGATTTAGGTGCACACATATTCAAAGGTCTTCATGAATTACCACGTGCCAAAGTGAATCATTATCTTTCTTCATGTAACAGTGTTGATGCAGTACTTTACATCTTAAATCCCCCATAGTGTGGCTAACGCCATGCACTTGAAGGTCCATTGTGTGTCTGCCAACACTCAGTTAAATAACATCTGCTAAGGCATTTGCTTCACCAGACTCCTCTGAAGGTACCTCTGCCCTTCACTTTGCTGAACTGCATGTGACAACTCTAATATGACCAGTTGAGTTCTTCCCAATAAGCTCAGTTACTCAATGGTACACAATGTGGAATAAACCTTAGTGACTGATCATGTCCACATCACATGTTACTTGAGTAACAGCCATTCATCCAGACAGCAGGAGTAAATGAGTCTGTAAGGCAAAGCAGACTTATTCGTATTTCCATGTTAAGCCTTTATCAACTATAAATATCCGTAATAATAAAGTCAAGTCTCAGAAAACAAAGCAAAGAAGATTATTAGTGGCTAAAGAATTAGGGATGCAATGGAGTGGAAAGATTTATCTTTGAGCACAATCTTATAATCCTCTAGTTTGATAAACTTGTCTACTTGTATATCAAATTACATTGATTTGAAAGTATTAATTAATGCATTTAACCTAATGAGAACATGATGATCTTGTACATGATAGATGTTCCTCCTGACAGTACTTTTTTGTTCAATTTTTTAATTGTTTAAATTTAACAATGGTTATATTACATATTTTCATCGTCAGATCAGTTTAGATTAATACATATAGGTATATAAGATTGATCAAACAATTAAACATTAACCTTTCTAAATCCACATTACTTTTTTTTTCTTTTCCCCCTTCTTTTCTTTGAAAGTTGACATATTGCATATTCTCCTCACAATCATTCTATAGAGTGACAGTACTTTTTACCAGAATTTAAATAGACAACTTCCTCTTTAACTTCCTGGAGCCAGCACAGCCTGTGGTATGAAGGATCAAACTGTGGTCCCTGCTCTTGTCTAAGTTTGCCTAAGCAGGTCCTTTAGTCCACTGAGCTATCTCACTGGCCCCAACTTCATACTCTTTATGCTGCTACTTTGATGTTATTTTTAAGTTTGTGTCAGTCCCTGACAGATTTTTAATTTTTATATATGTATTCCTTATAATTTTTCTTATTGATTTTATATTTTCCTACTAAAATTTAATTAGTTCTAATTAATCTTTGATACACATCCCTCCCAGAGTCTTATCAGTCTTTTTTATTACATGTGTTACTATAAGCAGTCTTGTATATGTCTCATCATAGTTTCATATCATTAGAAAGCAAGTTGAATGTGGGTGTATGTGTAACAAAGGCTTGTCTGTATCAGCTCCTCTGAGAACTTAAGATGTTATATTTAATTTGAAACTTTGAAAAGTATAAAATCAGAAAGGAAAGCATGACCAGTGTTGTAAGGACTTAAGTGCTAAGGGAAACAATGTCATAGAAGTTGTAGCAGAATGGACCAATAAAATTAATATAACTTGGAGAAAAGTAGTCACGCTGGGTTCCAGAAGGAAAAGGACAAATAAATATATAGTATTACAGTATCGTTTAGCAGTGCTTAGTCATCAAACTTCAAAAGTGGAAAGACTTTAATATGAAAACTTTAATATAAATATATGAAGTGCATTACAATTTTCAAAAAATATGTCTGCCAGACCAGAACTGGAGATACAAAATGTTCTAGAAAGAGTGTTTACAGGGATGCATGTGCCATGGGACTAAAAAAACTGCCACACACTTATTAAAAAAAAAAAAAAAAAAAAAAAACTAAAATGAGAAAGAATTCGGAAGAGAAACAATATGAAGTTGAGAAAATAGGTTCAAACATTGCCAGTATTACAGTGGTGCATGCCTGTTGTGTCCTATCCTATCAGTTTGGGTTAGACTAGAGTAGACTGTCAGCATAAGTTCCTGAAACTGAACTTGCTGCATGGAAAAGTAGTACATCACTCACCCAGAATTAAATGAACACATGATCCAAAGAGAAAGATATGAAATATTTTCACTTGTTAACTTTTGAATAGATAAATAAAATTCTTTGGAAACAGACTAATGGGTAACCTCAGATGTGAGTAAATCATCATTGAGACTTCCTAACTTTATATGCACGTATGTAGTACTTCAATGCACAAAAACATGAATCACATGAAGCTATTCAGCAACAAGTGTAGGAACTACATTCAACTCTGTGCAAACTCAGAGTATATTCAAATGTATATCTATTTGAAAATGTTTTTTTAAATTATCTTTCATCTATTTTTTTCTTTTTATTCATTGTAATGAGAAAAAAGATATAGCAATGAAACAGGTTCAAAACAAATTAGTAGGATGGTTGCAATAATTAAAACATTGCAAAAATATTTATCTTCATAGCAGATATTCAGAGGACAGGATGCAGACCTGATATCTAAACAATATTAATACAAACTTTTATTCAAAATTAACTAAGACAAAGTAGTTGTATTGTGTAAACATATAATACATATTTATTTTTATTCTAAATATTCTAATACTAAAAGAAAGTATGATATCTTATAAGTAGATTGTAAGTCAAAGATACAGTATGAATCATAATACAAAAAGTATAAATCAGATCATGAGTCCAACTTAGAGGTCAGAATGTTGTGTATCATATGTACTAATCCATACTCAATTCAGAATACTCGCATAGCATTTGAATAAGTTAATATATACAAAGGTATCAACTAAGAAAAAAGTTTCCATGGTAGTAAAGAATTACTAAGAATAAAACATAACATATGTGCTAGAATAGGAAATCTATGAACAGAACTTCTAACAGTGTGTGGATGGGATATCACACAAAGTTCTAGTATGTTGTGGATGTCAACAGTATCTATGATGCTTACTGGGGGCCAGGCATCACCTGTGAGACTGAGCTACTGCTATTTCCTTGACATCTACCTTGTAGAACCTTCTAGATTTCGTAGATAAAATCATGACCCAAGGGTGCAGGAGTATAGAATATGCTCATGGACATATTCTGCTGTTGTATACAAAAAAATAGTTGAAAGACTGCTATTGTACACTTTTTTTTTTCCTCCGGTGTTTAATTATTTGCCTCATTTAATGAGTTCATTCCATTCTTTTTCACAGAGTTGTGGTCATTTTGATTCCTTCCTAGAATATGTGTTGGTAAACTTTGCAAGGTTGGCCTTATCATCATGAAATTCTTAAGTTGCTCTTTGTCATGGAAGTATTTCACTTCTCCATTGAACTTGAAAGTGAGTTTTGTAGGGTATATCAGTCTGGGCTGGAACTTTTCTTGCAAGACTTGAAGCACTTTGCTCCATGTTCTTCTTGACTTGATGGTTTGTAAGAGAAATTTGCTGTTATTCTAATGAGTTTTCCCTTCCAAATGAGATATGTTTCTTTCCTCTAGTGGCTTTTAGTATACTGTTCCTGTGCTGAATTTCTGGCAACTTCATTATTATATGTCTGGGTGTGGTTTTAATTGGATTGATGTTATTTGAAGTACTATATGCTTAAGTTACATGAATGCCACATTGTTTCCCCATATTTGGGAAGTTTTCTGCTATTACTTCTTTCTATATTCTTTTCATGTACGGACTCCTTCTTTCTCATGGATGCTTATTAGCTTTACGATGTTCATCTTTGCCTCATCTTGCAGATGTTGAATTATTTATTCCTGCATCCTAGTTGTTTCTAAGAGATATTTTCTTACCTCTTCACTAGCTGAAATAGTATATTTAATGTCAAAAAGTCTATTTTCATTTTCACTGAAATGGTTTTTTCCAGCTTGTGATTGAAGTTTTAAGTTCCAGTATAGCACGTTGAATCTGCTTCACAGATTCTGTTACTTTCCTATATCGCAAATTCAAGGATTCCATCATTTTTCTGTTCTCCTCTATTTTATAATCAGTGTCTTATTTAGAAGCACTTAGTATTTCTTATATTATAGGGATTATTTTTCTAACTCAGATATTATTTCTGACATGATTTCTGTATATATTTCTGCAGTTGTTTCTTTACTTCAAATGCTATTATTTCAGGGATGTCAGGTGTGTGATTTCCAATTTCTTCTATGCTATTGTTTCCTGTATTTCTTCTGGGTGGGTTCTGGGCCTGAGAGTGCATTTTGCTCCTTCTCTTTGTCATTTTATATAGCCTTCTTTTTTGACCTTTGGTGTAGAACTATGGTAGAGTTCTTACCTTATCCCCAGATCTGGATCTACCAAGTTCAAACATGACCAGGTGTGTATGGCTTGGTTTGCGCTCCTGAGCTGCACTTCTTCCTGCTGCAAACCTTGGAACTGAATTTGCTGTGCCAGTATAGAAAGATATTCTGCTCCTGGATCAGCTGGGTGGGTCTCTCTAACTTCTCTGTAGGGAGTTCTGTGGCAGTTTTCCACTCTGGGACTGTTTGATGGATGAAGTTCCACTTATATACTAGGTTTGTTGCTGGGTCAAATGAGTTTCCTCTGGGCCCTGGGCAGTCTCACTCACACACTGGGCCTGGTTGCTGGGTTGAATGAGTTTCTGGAAGGCCCAGTACAGTCTCACTCAAGCGCAGGGTCTGATTTCTGGGTAATGAAAAAAGTGATTAAAATAAAGAACTGACTTAATGAGTCTAGAGCAGACATGAATAAAAAAAATGATGATCTTAGTAAAGTGATAGAACCATGAATTCTAGCAATGGAACCCATGAAAGATTCAAACATATATCTAGGAGATAAAAATCACACTGAAAGTGTATGCAACTGATTGAACAATGGAAAGCAGAATGTCAAATCTCGAAGACACACTTGTGGTTAATGACTACAAAAGAAAAATTTTCAAAAGGTATGCTGGCTAGATGGTTCAGTGGTCTAAAGCACCTGCTTAAGCTAGCTTAAGCAACCACAGGACTACAGTTTGATCCCTGGCACCACATGCTGCACCAGCCCCACCACCAGGGCAGGCTGAGTTGTCCACAACATAAATAAAAAGTAAAAAAAAAATTAAAAATAAAAATAGTAAGGGACTATGAAACATCAATGAAAAAATTGCTAGATGATGCGAAGAACAATGTACAGTTTATCTGAATCAATAAGAAAGCAAGAAGAAGGGGGCTGGGGAGATAGCTCCGAGGCACAAGTGCCTGCTGGGCAAGTGCAAGGTCGTGAGTTCAAACCCTGGTCCCACAGAAAAAAAAAAAAAAAAAAAAAAAGAAAGCAAGAAGATACTTTAAATGCCATAAAACAGCTCTCCACAGAAGTAATGTCAGGAAACTTTCCAGACATGGAAAAAGAAATTGACACTCAAATGAGTGAGGCATATGGAATTCCAATTAAACATGATCAAAATAATTCTATACCAAGGGCTGGGGAGATAGTTCAGTGGCTTAAGCATGTGCCTAGAAAGCTCAAGGTCCTGAGTTTCATTCCTGGTACCAAAAAAATCAATCAATCAGTCAGTCAAAGACCAAAGCACATGCTAAAATTTCAGAGATTCAGTCTAAGTCCCAAATGTTAAAATGAATCTCACCATCAACTACAATAAGATCAAAATGGGTAAAAATTCTATATACTAAAACACAAACACTGGATCTATTGGAAAACAGACCAGATAGAATTTTTGAAGCATAATTATAGGAAAATTCTCAGGAACAAAACTCTAGTTGCACAGAAAATGCTACCAACCATTAAAACTTGGACTTTATATTATTAAATTTTTTTTTTACACAGCAAAAGGAGCCATCCATAACATGAACAGACAGTTCATACACTGGGACAATATTTTAGCTAGATGCTGCACAAAGTAGTACTACCCAGGATATATAAAGAACTAAACAATTTTCAACCCTCAAATTTAA
Source organism: Myocastor coypus (assembly GCA_004027025.1). Lineage (NCBI taxonomy): Eukaryota > Metazoa > Chordata > Mammalia > Rodentia > Myocastoridae > Myocastor > Myocastor coypus. Next base: position 44,929 of record PVJA010004916.1, on the reverse strand, counting down.
ATGCTCACTTCAAAAATGGGCATCTGAGATGAATATATACTTTCAGATGAATAGGTTTGAAGGGCAGATGAGTATATGAAAAAGTGTTGAAAAACACTGGTCACTTGTAAGATGCAAATTAAAAGAATGCTGAGATGCCAACTCACTTTAAAAATAACGACTAGTTTAACGATGTCAAGTAATAACAAATGCTGTGCAGATAATGGAAATGGAACTCTTTTCTGCCATTGGTTGGAATGTATATTTTTTATTGAAAGAGTACGTTTTATTGGGAAACAGAGAGAAAGCAGCACATGACCACAGACAAAGTCCATCAAGTAGGCCCCCTATATGTCATACTAGAAAAGACATGCCATGTTACCGATAAAAGTCAGTCATCTTCCCCAGGGCACGTTCTCAAATCTCAACCTTCCCAGGGTTGAGCAAAGTCCCAACCACTTTCCTAAAAGCAGCTGTGGTTCACTAGACATTCAGCCCCTCATGCGTACCTTCCTGTTCCTCATGAAGAACATTTCCTTTCGATTTCTTGAATTCTTCATTTGTTTCTTTCATTCTATGTACTCTTAATGCCATCAGATCAACTTCTGTACAGATTGCCTTGATATCAACAGCAGAGAGATCCTCCTTTGCTGTGATCAGGTTATTAAGGGTTACATCAATGGGCTAGCATTGTCCCGCTGGCGTGAGCCTGAAAGATGCGCTTCTTGTCTTTTCATCAGGCAAGGGGAACTTGATCTTCCTGCTGATATACCCTGGCCTGATCAATGCTGAGTCCAAAGTTTCTATTCGATCTGTGGCCATGATAACTTTCACATCTCCCAGTGAATCAAATCCATCCAACTGGTTCAACAGTTTCAGCACTGTTTGCTGCATTTCTCTCTTACCTCCAGACTTTGAATCATATCTTTTGGTCCCAATGGTGTCTATTTCATCAATAAACATGTTGGATGGTACATGTTCTTTAGCAACTTGAAATAATTCCCATATAAGTTCTGGCCCATCACCCAGGTACTTCTGAATAAGTTCAGAGCCAATAATGCTGAAGAAAGTGGCTGAAGTTCGGTTTTCTACTGCTATGGCCAACAGGGTTTTAACCCTGACAGGTAGGCCGCAGAGAATGACCCCCATAGGAGACTTTATACCCACCTTTTCACTTCAGGATGGGTGAGAGGAAGTGCCACAGGTTTGTTAATTTCCTGGATTTGGTTGCCCAACCGGCTAATGTGAGCACAGGCTTCCTGGGGGGGCCTTTTTCACTTTTATCGCTGAGACCAGAGGATCTGTGCCCTCCATCAGCACTGCAATCACAGCATGCACTTTGTGGTTGAGCAGGGCTGAGCAGCCTGTTTCATGCAGGTCCCTGTCCACAAATGAAAGGATGCTGATGTAGTGTAGGGAGCCCACAGATGTAGACACAATGGCATGATTGTCATCACTGATCTCTTCCAAGGTTCCTACTGACATTGGGGTCCCCGTCAGATCATCTACCTTTTCTCCTCCTGCTTTTCTTTCAATGGTTTCATTTGTTCCTGATTTCTGATAAATTCTTCCTCCATGAGAAGATATTCTTTAATTCTCTCTACCTTGAGTAGTTTCAAATGGCATTAAATGTGAGGTGTCACCAGTGGCAGTTTGCTAGCAGCATCTAGTCCTTTTGTTTTCTTCTTTTCTCCACTCCAGTTGGTACAAGAGGTTTCTTTTTCTTATCCTTGTCATCCTTCTTACCATCTCAGGACCATGGCTACAACTCTGCCTTTGACCCATCTTGCCTCAGGTGCACTTGGGAGTGCATACTGTTGTAACTTCTGTAGATATCATTGTGGGAATACCTCAAAAATTAAAAATAAAGCTTTCATTTGATTCAACTATTTCCATTCTTGCTATCTTCCCAAAATGATTCAACACACTGAATCACAGTGATGTATGCACACAAACGTTGATAGTAGCACTTTGTAATAGCTAAATTTTGGGAAAAGCCCAAATGATCAACAGATGAACAGATGAAAAAGATGTGGTGATTTTTATACAATGGAAGACTGCTCATTTGGAGGTAAGGGTATACTTAAGCGATTTCTAGGCAAAGAGGTGAACTTGCTACCATAATTATAAGTGAGAGAATCATACATATATAAATATTGCACTATCTTTGGTGTACATGACTGAAAGTGTGAAACAGAAAGAGATTAGCAAAAGGAATGATTGACTAGTGAGAAAGTAGGAGGGAAAAGAAGGGAGGCAGAAGGAAAAAAAATAAAGAATAAAACAGAAACAAGGGCCAGTGAGATAGCTTAGGTCCTGCTTAAGCTAGCTCTGGGACCAGGGTTCAATTCCTGGTCCTGCATGCTGTGGTGGTCCTGCACCCAGGGTGCACTGAGCTAGTGACTGAGCATGGGCATGGTGGTACACACTTCTAATCCAAGCACTGGGGAAACTGAAAACAGTAGGATCACTCTGAGCTGTGTAGTGAGACCCTGTACCAAATACATAAATGAAAAACAAAACAGTAAGACCAGAAACAAAGCTGTGTAAATAAGGAGGGAAAGAAGGATTGAAGAGAGAGGAGAGTGGTGGAGGAAGAGAGCAGCCAAGATGTAGCATGTACAGGTACCAATTCTGTATGATGATTGTGATCATTATTTAAAACTAAACAGTTCCGATAAAATTCATTAAAAATAAAAACTATGTATTAAATTCCTCAAAAAAAACCTCTAATGTCTCAAAAAAAACTCTAATGATATTAAATAAATAAATAAACAAGCAAACAAACTGTTTTGGATTATACAATCTTTATCCTTTTTCTTTATCATCCTTTTTTCTTTCAACTTCCTCTTGTCTGCTGATTTTTCCTTGATATACTATCTCAGCATTTGGAGTTTTTCTACAACTAATATATTGTTTCTTTTTTCTTTTTTTTTTTTCCTACTCTTTTAATCTGCCGTGAATTATGTGGCTGATGGATAACTCTGATGAGCTCTGGAAAAAAAAGTTAAGGTTCAGCCATTTTTAAGTGAACATAAGGGGTTTCAGGATTCCTGTCACTCACCCAGGATTCAAGTGTTTCCTCTAGAAATAAAGTATTTTCTTTCACTACTTTATTCCAGTAACAGGTTGGTGTATTTGTAATTCCTAATATTACAAACTTCCCTACATTTTTTCACAAAATTTTAACTTTAACTCTAAGAAACATAGACAGAGAGAGAGATAGAGAGAGAAAGAAGAAAAGATGAAAAGATGGTGGGGCCAGCAGGGAAATACTTTGCAGTCTAAATAGTCTGCTTAGGGAAGCTTAGGCAACCACCAAGACTGTGGCTCGATCCTCAGTGACTGTGGCAGCTACAAAATAAATAATAAAGTTTAAAAGAAAGAAAGAAAAATAAACCTTAGTACTTAAAAAAAGAAAAGGTGGCAATGCTTGTGTTCCATTATGGTCTTCCATTTTCTTGTTAACACACTCACAATAGGTTGTGCGAGAAAGGCCAGGACTGGCACAGTCTCTGTGAGGTAATACTGCACCAAATACCCTTTTCATTTTCACTGATCTAAGCTTTATTGCACATCATTTTGGCAAGGGATGATATTGATAGCACTATAAACAATACTTAAACTAATAAGGCTGTACTTAAAAATATAAATGACACGTTGTAAAATACCACGTCTATGTTCTAATTTCCCATAGCAAGAAAGATAACATCTATGCTCTCTTAAAAGTTTCATAATGAAGTCAACTGGACTTCATTAGTATAATTGTGCTACAATGGTCAGGAAAAATAGAATAATGAACACAAAACTGTTGTTAATAAGAATAACTTCTGGTGCCCTGTGGCACAGGGAGTGTCTATAGCTACGAAGAGCGCATGATATATCTCAGAATGGAAAAGCAGAATTGGGAAGCATTGTCATTTAAATGATAAAACTTTGAAATGATGGATATGCTAATTACCTTGAATAAATCACTAACCAATATATAGAGGTATCACAACAACACATTCTACCTCAAAATTAAATGTAAATGTGTCTCTCAAGAAGTTAGAAATTAATTTTAAAATGTTAAGTTTATTTTAAGTAACAGTAGTTACTTTTTTATTATCTGCCTTTTAAATGTTTATTAGCAGATATCTGTGCTACCTAATGATTACACTCATTGTAGAGAATTGGCACATGTTCATCACACATCTTATTTTTCATTCCCTTTTCCTTCACACCCATTTATTTATTCATGCACTCATTTAATTTTTAGTGTATTTAGTACAGGGTCTATAGGGTCTCACTAAACAGATCAGACTCATAATGACCCTTCTTCCTCTTCTTCTTCTTCTTCTTCTTCTTCTTCTTCTTCTTCTTCTTCTTCTTCTTTTTCTTCTTCTTCTTCTTCTTCTTCTTCTTCTTCTTCTTCTTCTTCTTCTTCTTCTTCTTCTTCTTCTTCTTCTTCTGTATTTTAGGGAAGGGTGTACAAGGTGTCCAGGGTCTCACTACTAGATCAGACTTGTAGTGATCTATCTGTTTACATCCTCCCAAGCACTGGGAATACAGGAGTGGGCCACCACACCCAGTCTCAATTGCTGTCTCAGTGCATCCTGGGGGGCCTGAGGATCAGGCCTCCTGCCCCTACACCTGCTTGCACGGTCTTTAATCTGATGAGCTATTTGGTGGCCCCAATCCTTCTGTTTTCAGCCCCTCAAGTGCTAGGAATTACAGGTATGTGCCACCGCGCCCAGTCTCAGTTGCCGCCCTGGTGGCAGAGGCAGCATGACACACCAGGGATTGAATCAGGTCCCTGAGCCTGCCTAAGCAGGAGCTTTAATCTGCTGAGCTATCAAGTCGGTCCTATTTATTTTTCATTTATAAAGAATCCTTCCAGCTTTTTAAACAACGTTTATTTATTTATTTTTCTTCTTCAGCTATTTTATTCTTCTCTGTGTCATCTCAGTTCTGGTGTGCGTAGTACTTCAGTGCGTACTTCTTCCTTTCACTTTGCCACTATGAAGTTACTGCATTTACCTTATAGGTCACCTCAGTGTTCATTATCATATATGCTGTACAGATCAACGACCGGGAAATCTTGGGTTCAAAATTCAGGTCATTGCATGCCAGCGCATTTGTTCCTCTAAATGTCTTATTTTATAACTGCTATTCCAGTCTCACTGGATAATTTCCATTTCCCACACCTTTACAATGGCAGGTGGATGTGTTGGGATGGCAAGAAAGCAGACTGTTTTAGAAGATCCAAAAGAGAATGCATATTGACATATTTTCAAAATACATTGTTGGTTTCGAGGTGAATTTCTAGTAGTTCACCAATCTACTTGCTTTACTCTACAGTTTAAAAGTAAAACTGACAAATGAATTGGTGTAATGGAAGAATTAAGTGTTTGCCATAATGAAATCATACAAAACTTGGATTTTACAATCCTATTTTATGCACGCAATGCTTCAAGTTAGGAATCTAAATAGACAAATGAATTAACAGAAGGCGCATTTTCTTACAATTGAAAGTACTGTAACTTATCAGAGAAGGCGTATTTAAAAGGATTTCTGCGTTTTTCATTTGAGTTCTCTATATCTCTTGCTATTTAGTTTATCTATCTATCTATCTATCTATCTATCTATCTATCTATCTATCCATCTATTCACTGACTCACTCACTCACTCACTCACTCACTTACTTGGCACAGGGTCTGACTACACAGCTCAGACTCCTAATGTGCCTCCTGGTCAGCCTCCCCAGCATTGGGATTACAGGTACATGCCATATGCTTGGTTTTGGTGCCAGCTCGGTACTGGGCTGGTACATGTGGCACAGGGCATTGGACCCTGGTCACTGAGCAGGCCAGGCAGGCATTTGGACCACTGAGCTATGTCCCAGGCCCAAGTATTTAGTTCTTATTGGCTAATTTTTGATAACATAGTTTCCATTCAACTTGAATTTTGTACTCATTTCTTTCAAAGATTTTTGGTTAAGTGAAACAATTTTAAATTTTTAGAGACAGTAAAATGGGGAAAATTTGTATTCAAACTTTAAAATAAAAAACATAATGTTTCATGTATCATACTTACATGTAGGTATTATCTCACTACATAAAAAAGAAAAAAAGGGCCTGGTGTCATAACTTAGTGTACTATAATCTGTGCAACTACTTTGAAGATAATAATAGGTAATATAATAATCATTGTTACTTTTCTATCAGCTTATTTTGAAATTCTGTATCATATTTATTATGTTTTTTCATCTTTAATATGTTATTTAAAATATGTAAATTAAAAGTGGAAATAACATGATATAATTCAACATAGTGAAATGTGTGATATAATCTACATCTAAAAATTTTAGTTCATCAACTGAAATTTAATAACTGCTTTGTTTATTTAGGATATTTTATATTATTTCAACTTTTTATTAATCTACTAATTTTGTAGTTAATCATTAATTGCTACATTAATCATTACATTGAAACATTTGGAGTATATGTTTGTTATGTACTAATAGTATCATTTGGGCTTTGAATTTTGAGATTTTTCACAAATAAAATGTCATACATGCCCAATAACAGACAAATTAAGATATCAATAATATGTGGGAAAGTAAAAAAGAAAATATCTCAGAAATAGAAAATTAAATACAAAATGTAAAGTCTGAATTTACAAATATTTTATTGGAAACTGTTAAAAGCAAATCCAACAAATCTTTCATATCAGTTAAATATGTCTGCCTATCTGTCTAAATGAGTGTTTCTCAAATAAGAGAAGTTTCTTCCACCAACAAAGCTTTCAAAAAAATTATGTATTTTCGTGCATGATCTCACTGTGCAGCTCAGACACATAGGAATCCTCCTGTTTTCAGTCTCCCCAGCACAAGGAGTACAAGTGTGTGCCACAGAGCCCAGATTCAGCCCCTGGTTGCACCCAGGGGCGTGGGGGTGGAGCCAGCATAATACCCAGTAGAGAGGATCAAACCACATCTCCTTCCACAGACAAAGTTTGTTTGAAATGATTCTTATTCCTATCTTGAACCTCCAAATAGGAATTTGTTGAAGTGGAAATTGATATGGGAGCAAAATCCCCAAGGTACTTCTGTTGGATAAAAATTAAAATTCTTGCATAAAACTGTGACTTGAATTTAATAGTATGCATATAAAATGGATAATACAGGAAAAAAAAACAAAACATTTACTAAAAAGTCATTTATATTGATATATTTTTGTTTAACTGTACTTTTTGTAGAAATGATAAATGTCTGAGGAGATAAACACTTGTGACCTGATTTAAACATGACATTACTCTATTAATATGCATGATTTCTATGTACCATGTAAAGCAAATTTAATATGAAAAGTCAAGCTTACAACCAAACAGTTCTAAACTTATGTTAAATATTACAATCCAAATTGAATATTGGTCATTTTTTTTGCCTCTTCTATGCAATTTAAAATCCTGCATTACAATATATAGGTATCAAAATGAGATAGTAGCATTGATATCCTTTTCTGAAAAAACTTACCTCATACCCTCCTCAAGACCATTCCATTTTCTATTTCTTGTTCAGAGAATGAATTCCAAAATGTGTGTCTGGTAGTTTTCCCCTTGTCATTCAGAATTAAACTAAGATAGCATATTCAGAGACAGGCTTACAGGAAGTGTCTTATCTTCAGTTGTGTCTTCCAAGAATTCTTCTAATGTCATCCAATATTACTTCCCAGTACCATAATTGTTTTATTTTAGTCACTCACATTTTATTAATGAGTTCGTGTCCTTCTCATTATCCTTCCAAAGTAAATGGAAGGACCTTAATGTAGGAGGCTTTACTAGCTTGCTTACTCACAATCTGATAGACATTAGATTAAAAACTATGATCAAATAATATTTTCTTTAAAAAATTTGCTCCTAGAATTTTGTACTGAATATATTTTTAAAATTAAAATATTTGTTAATATAATTGTGAGATGTCAATGTTTGGAGTAAATAAGCAAAATAAAATGACTAAGAAAATTTGAAGGAACTTCATAAAGATTCATGTGCAAGATTTTGTATTTTGAGTTTATTTGAAGCACGGTTGTAGGATTTGTAACAGGAGTGTTCGTAATGTTTTGAGAAACCTTCAAAATGCCTTGCCAAAACACTGTGCTGCTTTCCATTTCTCTAGCAGTGAAGGGCGATTCGTGAGGCTTAATGCTTTTCCAATTAATGCTGCTAACATACTTGGTGATTCTGTGTATTTGGTTGTGTTGACTTGAGCCTCTAGGATGATAGATGATGTAAGACATGTTTTTATACATGAATATTTTAAATGTAAATTTGTACAACATTAACTATAATAAAGTCAGATATTTTCCTGCAGTGCGATAGTAATTTTATTGTTTTATGTTGATAAAAATATGTAATTGGAAATTACATCTTTTCATTATAGGTAGGTTGATAGACAATAGATGATAGATAGATAGATAGATAGATAGATAGATAGATAGATAGATAGTCAGATAGATGTCAGATAGATAGACACATTGATAGATTTTTATGTATTTATTCTCTTGATTCAGGGTTTTGCTATGCAATTTAAACTCATAAAGATCCTCCTATCTCAGCCTTCCCAGCACAAGGATTACAGGCATATGGCCACCATGCCCAGTTCCAGGGCCAACACAACATATGCTACTAGGGATTGAACTTCATATCTTGTGCTTACCAGGCAAGCACTTTGACCACTAAGCTATCTCCCTAGCCCTATGTATATATTTTGAATTCTTTCTTTATGTTTTATCTCCAGTGCAGTATAAAAAATGTTTTTCTTTTTAAGTTTTCATTTTGTTAAAAAGAATAAAAAGTATTTTTAAAAGTTAGGAAAAAACAGAATTTTACCTAGCAAAATGATAGGAATTCAGCCATGGTTGTTACATTGCATATTGTGGTCTTCAGATTCGTTGTTCAGATGGCCAGATAGAAACGTGTAAAATTGGTTCAAAACTATAAAAAATTAAAAATTCCAATACCACGTACTTTAAAAATTAGGTATTGTTGAAAATGTCTTATCCTAATAAGATCTGTAAACTGAGAAAAAATTGTCTTCAATAAATCGTATTGTTTAACTGTGCAGAGTAGTGCTTTATATAAGATCACCCTTTATTGTGGTGCATATTCTCACTGGATGGAAAAATTTCCAGGCAGCATCATGTGATACTAAGTTCTGTGATAATGATATTTATTTATTTATTTATTTATTTATTTATTTATTTATTTATCTCACTACACAGATCAGACTCTAAGTGATCCTCTTGTTTTCAATCTCCCAAGTGCTGGGATTACTGGCACACACCACCACACCTAGGCTCAAACACTGTCTCAGCACACCCCAGGGGCGGGTGGGCACTGCAAGTTTGAGATTAAACCCTCGCCACTTCATTCTGCCTAAGCAGGAGCTTTAATCCCCTGAGCGATCTGGCAAGCTTGATGGCGTTTAGTATCATCATCATTTTCAGTATAGACTCAATAATGTTTCACTTCATAAACTTTAACTCAAAACAGCTGTATACCATGCCCTGACTCCACAAAATTCCCTAATTTTGAAACAAAGATAGCAGTGTTGTGAATAGTGCACACAGCTGTATTTTTTGACTCAGTGGCTTCAGAAGTACACAAGACTGAGAATCCTGAACATCACAGAGGAGACAGAAAAGTCTCCACAGACTCTGTCGTTAAGATGTATGCTTTAGAGATGTCCCACTTCCTTGCTGTCTGTTTGAGGTACTCCCTGGGTTTTCACAGAGCCGCAGCTTGCTTCCAACTGTTCCTCAGCCTTCGAGCGTTACAGTTCACTACCATTTCCTAGCCCTCTTTGCCACTCTCATTTCAGAGATTTGAAATGTACACTCTGCTGATGGAAGCTTGCAAACATATCAGGGCTGGTTTGTGATTCTCTTTTCTTTTCTCTTCTTTTTTTTTCTTTTCTTTTTGCTGGTTCAGACCACCCTGAGGGCAGGGCTGACTTGGTATGTGGTGCTGGGGATCCGACCTTGGTCCCCTGCACCTACCTAAGCTTGCCTAAGGAGGCGCTTTAGACCACTGAGCTATCTTGCTGGCTCTGTGATTCTATTGCTATCCTGTAACCGAATCTATTTAATAGAGCAAACAGAAGAATATTACATAACGTATTCCAGTGCATTTGGAAATACTTTTCTTTTATTTCTTAATTTTAGAAGATTTAAGGAGTCTATTCTTTGACTGATTTATTTAATGTCTTTGTCTTCTAGTGACATCTTCCATGATTTTTTAAAATATTCTTTCATAAAATGTAATACCTACTACATTTTTGACTGTTCCATAAGGCTTGGTATTATGTGTTTCTTTGACTTTGATGGAATATGACAACAATTCCATGAAATTTTGTTCATTTCTATTAAATCCTTTTAGATTTTTACTTCTTTTATATTTCAATATCTGAGTGAAACTATAATTATACTAGAATATTATTATTATTATTATTATTATTATTATTATTATTATTATTACTATTATTATTGCTGTACCAGGATTGAACTCAGGATCCTGCATGAGTCAGGCAAACACTTATTCCACTGAGCTATCTCCTCAGTCCTAGAATAGTTTTATTGTCTACATGTAAATGTTGATCATTTTGTCTCTCAATTTTTAATAATTTGTTATGCCCTTTTTACATGTTAAGAAAAATGAACACATCTTGGAGAATTAGCACCTTTTAACATTACAAAATAACAATTTCTCTTCATAGTTTCTCTTACTTTTTTTGAAAATAATATTAATTCGTTGTTTTAAAGACTACTTTGAAGTTAATAGGACTTCAAGTGTTTTAGAGAAGCATTAACATGTAATATCCTGTAACTCTGTGTCTCTATTCTCTTTAGTTTTCTATCTAAAGTAGGTTTATTTTGTACAACGTATACTTTGCTATGCTTTTCATTATTGTAAGTGTCTTGTCTTGTAATTCACATATTTACACATTCCACACTTAATTTGATTCCTGATATGGTTGGAATAATAGTCTTCATACTTATGACAGTTTTCTATTTGTTGCACTTCTTCATTCAATTTCAATTACTAGCACATTCCTTATTTTTCTAATGTTAAACATACTATGTTTATAATTCATCTCCTTGCCTAGCAACAATATTATTTTTAAAAGTTATTTTCATAGTTTCCTTTGATTTTTCCAGGTACAATTATAATTTTTGTTTACTTTTATGTAGCATTAGATCACATTAAAATAGTGTACATACATTTCAACAGAATTTCCCCAATTCCATTCTTCCTCAGTTAAAGAAAATTATCCATATGGAAATTGTCCTGTGAATCATAACGGTATTTTTTAGGGACGGTGTTTTTCGCAAGTAAGTTAAGAATAAAAAAACAATTACTTTACATACACTTAGTCCTCAATAATTCTCTTTCTCTTACACTCATAAATGAAAAACATAACTATATGACTTCCTTTGTCTGAGGACAACAATTAAACAAATTTTAACAAATTTTACAATTCATCTAAATGATAAATTTCTATAGATTTTCTGTGGAAATCTATTTTTTCTTTATTCATGAAACAATTGAGATGTATGCATTATTGCATGTTGATACCTTTTTTATTTCAGTGTTTTGTATATTATGTCACACTCTCTTCCTGATTGTTTGGGTTCTTACTAGAAGTCCAGGTATAGTCTCTTTATCCTTGTTACTATTTAGGGTATATCCCATACCCTATTTCTTTTTCTATTTTTATAGGAATAACATATATTTTATTTGTACATAAAGGCAAAAAATGACAAAAAAGAATTAATTCAAAACAAAATGTTAAAAATAAATAAATGAAAATAAAACAAAAATGTTGGGGGACACTCACTCGGGACCCCCCTTCTGTCCCTCTCTCCGACAGGAGCTTTCTTTCCCTCAGTAAATATGTTTTACACATTAAAAAATAAATAACTGAACAAACAAATAAATAAATAAAATGAAACAGACATGTGGAAAAAATGTAGGTTAGTAAATAATTATATTTATACGTGTAGGCTAAGCATCTATTTCAAAGAAAATTATTATCCTCACTGAAAAATATAATAAAAACTTATTCATAAAAGTTTGCATGATTATCAAAGACAAAACAAATTTTAACATAAGAAATATTAGGGCAGAAGAAATGGAACATTTCCTAGTGATTACATGATGGAAAGCTATTAAAACAAATCAGTTTAAAATGGTAATAGTATGAGAGATATACATTTAACAATAAATGTAATTCTAGTTGATAAGTAAAATATATAATCTTTAAAATGGCATCAGCAAATATAAAAGTCTTGTTAATAAGTTACTATAGTTTATATTGTCCATCAAAAAGAATCATTCAGCCGGGCGTGGTGGCGCACGCCTGTAATCCCAGCACTCGGGAGGCTGAGGCAGGAGGATCGGTGTGAGTTCGAGACCAGCCTGGGCTACAAAAGTGAGCTCAAGGCCATCCTGAACTGCATAGTGAGACCCTGTCTCAAAAAGACAAAAAAAAAAAAAAAGAATCATTCATACCCTATTTCATTTGGGATGTTCTTTGTATTTTATTTTCTATAGAGTAACATGATATCCCCAGATATTTGTTGTTGGTTTACTTATATTGCTTCAAGGTTTTGAATTTCCTTAATCTGTACTTCAGATTTTGTAATTAAAGTTTCAAGAATTATCAGCGATAGTTTTTAATTGCACTCTTTCCTGCATATCACATGGTTTCCAGCTATAGTATCACTGTTCTCAACATGCAGACATTCCTTTCTGCTGTTCATGTTTTTGTTTCATGAACAAAACTCACAATATCACTCTTGCGGGGCAGGCTCTGTGCCACTGACCCTGACCTTTTTCAGAATTTTTGTTGTATTTTCTTGCAACACAGTTTCAGAAGTTTGCTAGTAAATTTTCAAGTATCTAAATTACTTATTCATTACCGACAGTCTACCACTGGGTCCACTAAAGGTATTTCTAGTATTTCTTTTGACTTTTCATCCTAATTTTTCCATCTCTGTTTCTATTATCCATTTCTCCTTCTATATTGTATTATAATTACTCTAGAACACATAACATATTAGTAATAGTCATTTAGTTCTTGTGCTATTAATTAGAAACCCTGGCTCAGGTGTCTGCTCTTTCTCTCTGCATGTAATCTTCACTTACTTTCTCATATAATTCTTTGGACTTATTTGTTGCATGTCAGACATGATATATTAGGTATTGACAAATTAAGTAAACAGAACTGTACTTTGAAGTTTTATATACTTGTATCAACTGGTTTTGCTATTGTTAATATTTATTATAGTTGTAAGGGCCAAGGACATCTAGTTCCTCTATCATTTTTTGGTCCTACTGTTGTGTTAATGTTTTCCTCAGAAATTTTACTTAGATTGTGTCTAGTTATAGTGGCTCTTTTATTTTTAGTGCACTGTTTCTAGAAAGAAATTCATTTAACAATATGGTAATTAACTTTAGAGTTGAGGTGTTTTTTATGATTTTATGTGAGTTTTTCATTGGATCTGTGCACAGCAATTTTGACATGAAAAATAATTGAAGTTTTCTAATTCATTCAGTTCATGAGAAACATGAAAGTCGGAGGATCTTGAAGTGAAACAAGGGATTTTCAGCAAGTGGAAGGAGGAGAAGGCTTTTAAAGACAAAAGAAACAAATTGCAAGTTCTTTATATGTTAAAGCTTTAATAAAAAGATCTCAAGGGCCTTTAACAGTGTTTAGCTATTAAATATAAAAATTTTTAAAAATATTTTAAACTCATAACCATGTAGCTGAGGTTGCAATATAGAAGCAAGTGCTAAAGAAATATTTATTTCTACATTGTTTGCAATCATATATTGTCAATTTGTATTTAATTTATTAAAATATTTCCCTTTTAAGAAATACTACCATGATTCATTTTTGCTGATGAAAATTTTATAAAGCATGTGATATATGATGCAACTTTGTTAATAAAATAAAACACTTGAAAAGTTAGCAAATAATCATACAAAATTATTTCTAACAAATATTTCACTACTTTTTTCTTGTTCATATGTTTTGCAAGTAAAATTAACTAATTAAAGAAACATATTCTAGTAACATCTACTTTCTTCAACTTGTATATTCTTAAACAAAGCTCGTGTTAGAGTATATCCCGTTAGCTGTTTCTATTATATTTGAATTACCCAGAATACCTAATATATTTTATTGTACAGACTCTTGTTAAAATTAAAGCACATGAAGTTTGTGGGCCATTATTTTCTATGCAGCATTCCTTATGCAAACTACTTTTGAAAGACAAGAGGTACCTACATCACAGACTTCAAAGGGATTTGCATAATAAATATAGTAAAGACTCAAAGCTTGCCTTGTAGAGGACAATGATAGATGAGTAAGCAGTTTTATGAGAGTCCTTTGTAATAACATTTGCTTTACAGTTGAATCTCAGGGTCACAGGAGGACAAATAATCTAATATAAGATGCACATTGTATCTAACCAAAGATTCTACATTAAATTATCGAAGATTTATTCTTCATACTAACTGATTGTGAAGATCTAAGAAATCTTAGATTCCCCACTTGAAAATTTGACTGAATATTTGAAGTAAAAGCCTATATCCTGTTTTTAATCTGTACGAGTATAACAAAATTCTAATATAGAATTTTTTCCACTTATTTTATTTGGTTTAATACTATTTATTCATTCTGAAGTTTAAATCAAATATTTTTGTGTGCCATTGTGATAGGCATAACTACTAATAAAAATAAAATAGTGATAGTATTAGGAAAATTACTCTCTGGAGTTATATTACTATTGGTCACAAACTATAGTAATGAAAAAAAACTAGTTATCTATTAAAATTAATAAACATTCTCTAATATTTCAGAGAAAAATAACTTTCTCAAAAGTTACTTGTAGAGAGATATATTTGTGATTCAGAGATTTATTAACATCAATGTTAAAAACCATTGAATACCTGGAATAAAGAACAAACAATGCCCTAAGTCTAACTAATGGTAGCTCCAGGTGAGTTATGGATTAAAAGACAAAGGAACTGTGAAGAAAAATATTTGTTTTTTTAGACTAAAGCATGCACTTACTGAAATTTAGTGAAGCGCAGCGGGTAAAATCTTCAGCACAAAATGAAAGACCTCTTTCTATGTACACTGTGACCTGTCTGGCTGGCTCTGCTTTCTGTGCTATATGCCCACAAATACCACTCAATAAAAATAACCTTATATCAATGGTGACACCTTCAAATCATGGAATAGTTCAGGACTAATTTTCCACAGTAAAATTACAATGTTTTATAATCTAGATGAGAAATGTTAATGAAGTAAAAGTGGAAAACAGTAAGCATCCTTCTCTGGATTCCTTTAGCTAATAATTGTTGAATGGGGAACTGAAACTGCTTAAGCAAGGCTAAAGTCAGTTCTTCTCTGAGACCAAAGCTCCTGAGTAAGTAACACTATTACAGAAAATCTTCAGAGACCCTTCCTGATTCTTTTTACTTTATCAATCTTTTGTGTTTAGGATTTGCGTAATTCCAGTGTGGTTGGCATCTCAATCTCAACCCACCAACTGCTTCACTTCTCTTGTAAAAAATTATTCGTGGCAACTTTCACATGACTTTCCATTTCTATTTTATTTGCGTGAAATTTAATAATATAATCATATTTATTTTCAAAAGCCATTGAGTAATGGCATTTCTATTTTAAGTAGTCGTTGTTCACTTGACAATTAGGAGATATGACAAAACTCCACACAGTATATCCACACATAGTAATGTGTCATTATATGAAAAATGTGTACATTTACATGGTTTTCTCAAACAAAATGAAAGAAAACCCCAAGACATACATTTGTTCATATGCTGCCACAATTTTTTCAAATGCTCTGTGACTAGCATCATCTCCCGTGACTCATGACCATCCCTTTTACCAGGTTTTTTGGGCTGTTGTGTAACTTTTCATGCCTTTCATCATCGAACAGACTTCTACATGTGTGGGTACGTATTTATAATCCAGTATCTGGGGTGACTAAGGAAGGACAGCTACAAGTTGAAAATCCAGCTACACAACATAATGAGTTTGACAAAAACAGAAAAATAAAGCCAAACGGGCTGAAGATGAAGTTCACTGTTCAGTCCCCACATTTAGAACAACAGAATTGTACAAATAATAAAATCGTGTATCACAGACAAACCTGATTTTTATGCTCTTTGCACATCTGCTATAGACAGAAACATAGGAGATAGACTGCAGGATAGAAGCTGCATGGGGAAAGGCACCATGGAATTTTTTTTTTTTTTTTTTTTTCTGCTGACACCGTTTCACTATGTAATTTGGGCTGGGGATCAAATTCAGGATCTTGTGCTTCTAAGTAGGTATTTATATATCTGAGCTATCTCCTCAGCCCAACCATAGACAATTTAGATGATTTTTTTTTTTTTTGCATGATGGTTCAGATTTGGATGTTTCTGCCAAGCCTCTGTACTCAAAAAGAGCTTTTGAATAACAAGTGCATCATGGGAGTGGGACAGCCAAATGTGTAACTAGGAAGTGGAGTTTGTCAAAGGAGATGAGTCACTGCAGGCACGATGTGAAAAGGCATGGGCTATCTCTTAGCTTTCCTTATCAGATTCCTGGCTGCTGTGACAGGAGCTGTTTTCTTACACAGGTCTTTGTCCGTGTTGTTCTTCCCAGGATCTGGCTAACTATGGACTGAACTCTTTAGAAAATATGAACTGAAATAAAGATATTCTCTTTAACTTGTGAGTGGTGTACCTCATAGAAGCAGCCTACCTCCTGTTTCTATTTAAATCAGATGTGCTAGGCATATAGAAATCAGGTATGTCTGTGATACACGATTTTATAATCTGTGCAATTCTATTGTTCAAGATGACATATCTTGTTCTCAGATAAAAGTAGTTTCTTTACTTCATTTTATAAAAATATATAAAACATGCTGTAACTTTTGTAATTTAGCCAATGTGAGATCTTATTCCTTATATATACGTATATAAGGTAGATAAATAATAGATATATAAGATATATAAGGTAGCTATATATCTTACTCCTCTCTTCGGTCTGCATAACAAGAAGAAATGTTACACACTTCTGTCGAACTGACTTTAAATCAAAGTGAAAAAATGTAAACAAAGTTTGCCGTTCATGATGACTGAAATCATCATAAGAGGAATAAAATATGTAGCACAATGGTGTACATTGTACTGGCTGTAAGATTTTCACATGGATCAACTCATAATAAATGGGAAGCAAAGAAACTTAGGACAAGGTTTTTAGGGCACTATCATTGCTTAACCTTCAAGAATTCTAAGACCACATTCCAAGAAGAAATGACAAGAAATTGTCCAAAATTCTCCTTGGGTTTGTAGATAATAAGAGATCAAGACATTTCAGGACTTATGCGTATAAAACTTATAATGGAGAACATTTCCCTTGATCTGCAGAGAATCTACTTTAAAAGTATTATGTTTATCTATTTTTAAATTTGTTTATTCATTCCATAATAAGTAAAGATAAGCAAAGAAATAGTTTGAAAACAGGTTAGGAGGACAGTTACAAAAATTAATACATTGCATATTATTGTCTTCATAGTAGTTATACAGAGGACAAGATGCAGAAATTATATTTTGTCTAAACAATATTAGTACAAACCTTTCTTCTCACTGAACTAAGAGAAGGTAGCTGTAGCTATATATCTACCCTAACTATCTTGTATATTCATTTTTTCATTACAAAATGGTCCTTTATTTATATCCCCCTTTTTTGTTTTGTTTTCTCAAAGATGAGTGTTCCCCTGAAGTTAGAAAAGCTGTATTTGGAGAAAACTTTAAAGGACTTTTTCATGCTTGAAGCCAGTCCAAAGATTGTACGTATTTGAATTCAGCAAAATGACTCAGTATAGTCCAACAGTCCATAATGGCAGTGGATTATGGCAGAACTGGGAGTTGTCAGAAGTTGTTGGCCTGAGCCTTTTACAGCTCAGCATATTAATATGACTTTACTTTTTATTCCTTGTGATTATACTTTTCTGCTGGATGGTTAAGATCAAGTTAAAGCAATACCTATATAACTAAAAATGTAACTTTTTCTATCTGACAAGGTCAGCCAAATCCCCTCAGGATTTACCCTGAAACCACATACAGCATTTTGTAGAACTTTTGTCAGCGTCAGTCATCTGAATGAGTCATGGTCATTGCTTGACCAATTTGCTCTCTGTGAAAACCTGAGAGAATGCTTTCTCTCTAGCTGATTCTCCTTAGGCGCACTATACATCATCAGTCTCTTTCCTCTGTGTCACCATAATCTCCTTGATCAGAGAATTTGGGACACCATTGAGTTACAAGATGTCACCGCACAGGTTCTCTTATGTCCTGAGTCCTCACTAGCCTTGAAGGGCTAGGGCCAAGATATTGACTATCCTTGAAGCCCCTCTATTTCTCTAATTTCTAGTCTGCAAGCTTTGGTAGTTAAACATCCAGAAGAGAAACTTAATGATATTATTACCCTGTAATAGAGCCAGCTGAGCTTAACATCACCATCTATCTAATGCCTTAGACACAATATCAAATTGCTGTTTTTCCAACATGCATGTATATTCTAAAACTTAAATCCCTATAGAATATGAAAAAATTACACGTTTTTATACAGAAATTTAGAAATCTAATCACATACAATGTTGTAGCAGAACAATCTTATGACATTATTTTTCTTTGTCTATTGTTTTCTATTAACTTTTTTTACATTTACTTCATAGAGCATATAGCAATAATCAATATGATATTAGAAGATGTATGCATTTGGAAATCCAAAATGACAGGTATTTCAAGCACTGTTTTAGTATTGCACATGTATATGCTCAGTGTAGTTGCTTAGTTCACAGATATCAGCATATAGAGTTAATCAGGGTCAGAATTCTATCCCTTAACTGGTATTTTCAAAATCTTTATGGAGATTCTTAGGACCATTGCATTAATCATCTTGTGTATAAAAATGTATGGCTTTGCCCCTGCTATCATTTCTAACTTTTCTTTTCTCTCTTTGTTGTTTAATCCCTAAGTCCTCACTTTCTATTTAACTGTGTTATACTGTACAACTGGGAATTTTCTCAAAAGAATTGAAAATATGTCATAATGATATATGCATCTCTATGTTTATAGCAACACAATTTGTGATAGCCAAATCTTGGAAACAACAACCAAAGTATATGTCACACGAGGAATGGAAGAAAAACATGTGGCATTTTATACAATGGAGTATTACTCTGTTATAAAGAAAAATAAATTCAAAGCCTTAATATATAAGTGGATGCAACTTGAAGATACACTCATAAGAGAAATAAACCAGACCCATATGTGTAAATATTATATTGTCTCCTTCCCAAAATAAGAAATACAAAAGCATTCTACTTAATACCCAAAGCCCTTTAAAATTTATATTTATGTGCTACATTTCAGAGATACTTCAAAACATAGAGGTTATATAAAGAATATAAATGGATGTATATTGAACTCTTAGAAATAAAAGTATGTTATCTGAGCTGAAACAGCTCAGCTTTCCAACAGCTTAAATTAATGATTAATAAATGTCTTGGATTATTTTCAGGATAATCAGCACAAACTTAATCACAAAGTTGCAGATGTAAAAATAAAACATATCTAAAGGAAAACATAAAGAAAGGAATTATAAAGGAAAGTGAAAGTGGCTTCAGTGATCCCTGGCAAATTCTTGAGTACCTAAATTTATGTTCATATAGTTTCCCAGAAGTAAAACAAAGAGAATGAGCTAAGACTCACATAGGCACTCCAAGAGAAGAATTTCATTAATTGAGCACATAAGTTCAAAAGAAAGCAACTTAGAATTAGACTGTCATGCCTTTGTTATCGTAGCTAAGTGTGGTGTAGTGAGGGGAGAGAGATTCTTTAGTGAGGTCCTTATGGGAATAATTCCAAACAGATGAAAAACAACAACTTACAGATTCCAACAGATTAAGAGATTTCCAAATCAAGGAACATGAAGAAAACAAACCAGTTTACCTCATAATTAAAGTATTCCATAGGAGTGATGAAAAGGAAACAAAAGCGAAAACAAAACAATAGATACAACATAAAGAGAGAAGGAAAGCATAGGCAGATAATTCTCTTCCTTGAAATAGTGCAAAACACAAAATGACAATGTAACCCCGTCAAAATAATAATTAAGTAAAAGTTATCAACTTTTTAATAAATGCCAGACCCGTGCGATGCACAAGAGAACACCACCTTGCATAACACAGCTCTTGCTCAGGCCTCATTCGCTACGTCTTTTTCGTTCTCACTTTTTGCTCTCAGGACCTTACGTTGTGTTCAGTATCTGAATGACATTTCCTGCTCTATTATATCCCCAGTATTGTGTTGCTGTTCTTTACATTTCAGATCAATCACCGTTTTTCAGGGAGACCATTCTTTATTTTCCAGTAAGAGTTTTACCGCATCATTCTCTTTGCATTTCCTATGTGTAATCTACATATTTCATTCATCTGTACTCAAATCTCTCTTACATTTCCATTACCAAATTTTGGACACTACTTTCCAAAGTGAAATCACAAAAAAATGAAGCCTCAGACAGCTTTATTAAGTTCCCAAACAAGTGGTTGGAATAGAGTAGAAATTCAATACAGATGTAGTGGTGAAAAATTAGCTACAGTGTGTAGGAATTTATGATTTGTGAATTATATATATATATATATATATATATATATATATATATATATATAGTATTGTCATAAGCTTTAGAAACATTTTTATTTGTGGATAGATCACAGTACTACCACAGTACAATATATTTATATATTCCTGCAGCAAAATAACTCGCAAAACTCCGTGTCTATAACCAGTGTGGTTTGTAGTGGAGAGCAAAGGTTGTCCATTTTGAAGTCTTCTCATATCAACTTACAATATCTTAGCCACCCCTACATTTAACTAAACAAGACAAATTGAAAATCAGTTGGGCTTCAAAAGGTTGATACAAAAATGAATATAGTCACAAATCTGAGACAACCAGTACACAGATGGTGATCACTGAATTTATAAGGGGAATTTCTATTAAGAACAGCCCCCTACTTTTTTTCCAGAGCCAGGGATTGAACTCAGGCCCCTCCACTTGCCAGGGATGCACTTATTCTACTGAGCTATCTTCCCAGACTTCTATTAGGAAACATTGGAAAGAAAATAAAATGTATGCTATAATTACTGCCAAACAATATCATTAATCAGAGCTGTAAGAAAAAGTCACACTTAGAATGAGTGAATCCATGCAATTGAGGTAAAACATATAGAAATTTACATATGTGCATATGTGTCCATTCCTTAAAAATCCCTAGCATAATATTAAGGGCTTTCACTTTTCGGAACAAAATTGGATCTCTTATACCAACAAAAAGTGTGTTCTGTGACTCATTTCTTTATCATTTGACCATATGGCAAACGTGTTTCAAATATATTGGGATGAAGATATTTAGACTGAGTCTGAAAGTGTTGATACTATAATCTTGAAATATTAAGCATGAAGCAGAAAGCATGAATTATATAGATTGTTAAAAATGTGTAATTATTTTTGCATGTGTAGCAGACTGAATATTTGAACCTGTGGTTATTATCTTTCATTTGTATAAAAATTATCTTCACACAAGTGTATATGTACAAGTTATCTATTGCTTTATTTCTTAGCAAAAATCCTTTAAAAACTTGATGACTATTTATATATTGCATCTTACATACTCATTCTGCACTTTCACAGTCAATACTATTAAAAGTAACAAACTATAATGAACCAATGATATGATTTTACAATTATATATTTTAATTTTTCTGGTGGAGAAAGCATCTAGATATAAAATTGGAGCTAACTATTTGCCAACAGAAGTGACTCTTAATTAAAACTGAAATTTAATTAAATGATAGGGAAACAGGTACCATGTTCTTAATGAAATTCTAGAAGGTTTAGACAAATAAGAAGTAGAGAGCAAAATTACAAGTGCCTTTATTGAAGTATAAAGGACACATCTTACGCATACAGATTGAGCTAAATTATTGGGTTAATTTTGGCTGAAGGATTAATTCTTTACTTCCATCTTTTGTCTTTGTCTCACTCAAGGACATTTTAAGATTGAATTCTAGTGCAGTTTAGCCTACAGGGTTGTTTGATTAAACCAACATATATTCCAATAGACTCATAGGGGTAAAGCTTCCGTTGCTTTTATTATTGGTAGAAATCCAAAATTCCATGTAACTGAACTAAAACACAAAATGACCACATATCTTTTTCACTGAAAACTTAATTTCAGAATCATGTGGTATCATTGAGTAATAGTGACCTAACAAATTAAATAAGTCAAAGAAGGCAATGAATATTTCTCACAACTTAATGAGAAATTTTCATTCAAAGAAAACTTCTTTAAGAGTGTATACATATTTGTCTAAGAAATTTCATATCTAGCTACCGTATTTGATAAATCAATTTTAATTTTTCAAATAAATATGTTAAAAACATAGAATATATATTATATGCATATGGAACATGTTATAGTCTGTGTCTGAATGCTCCCCCAAAGTCTCATGGGAGCTGGGATTTTTGGAGACAGTCACATCTAGAGTTTGTGATTGATTGTTGGTCTACTACTGGAATTAAGAGTTTGAATTCTACCTCCACCTTGGGCAGGCAGGCTGCATATACCATACAGAAGAAAACGACTTCCTCTCCCTTCTCTTACTGAGTTTGCTCTCCTCTGCAGCCATGAGTGGTTCAGCTGGGCTCTTCCTTTTATTGCCTTTGCCACTTCGGCTGCCATGAACTGCTTCCACTTCGCGATGACAGTCTTCTCTGGAATCTGGTGGTTGTGGACTGAAATCTTTACAGACTGTGGGCTATAAAAACCTCACCTCCCTTAACCTTGGGTGTCAGAAAATTTTTTTCTCAACATTGACAAAATTAACCTAGACAATATGATAGATAACATATGGTAATAAAATATCAATTATTAAAGAAGAAATTGTTGAATGTGAGAAAACAATACTGAAAACTTACGTAAAGGAATATAAGTTATTCTAACATCATATTAATAAAATATCAAGTCGTGTTCTAGGGTTACAAAAATAACAGATTCAAATAAATTTAATTTCTTAAAAACAGTTATTTATATGTTGAAATATTATGGGCAACACTCAAGAATGTAACTGGCATAGGATAAAAATATGGAAATTGTTCATGATAAGCATTTTAAATTGGGTGAAAATACTGAGTGACAGTTAAAGGGTTTTCTTATTCAGGACACTTGTGTATTGTAAAAATGTAGAGATTTTTTTTCTAAACATTGTTTGCAAAAATCTAACTTTTTCCAAAGCATATAATGTTCTTTAGAAAAAATAAGTGTGTCTATTTAATATATGCGTAGGGATTATTTTAATTTAAACAATCACATTTGGTGATTTGTAGAAAGCCAACTTCATATAAATCATTGATGAAAATCTAAGACAAACAAGCTTTTCAAATTGAAAAATGCTTTTATTTTAAACAATTAGTGATGTTTTAGTAGCTGTCTTAGCTTCTGTTCAAAGGGAACAATATAATACAGAACACATATTTTATGTGGTTATTTTATAGTGAATAACCCAAAAATGATATACAAGACTATAAGAAATCTGTCCACATATCAAAGAATTCAGCTGAGGGTCTATATTCTAATATCTGACATGAGTCCAGCTGAAAACCTACAACACATAATAATATGTTCCACAAGTCCAGGTGGAGATCTAGATCCTACACACACACAAAAAAATGTCTCACGGAGGCCTACCTAGGAATCTACACTGGAAAGGCCCAAAGTTCAGTGACAGAAGCTGGGCAGTCGGTGCCAGCCAGCTGAAGGATTTGTGCCAGCAAGCTGAGGGATCTGAACTTGAGCCAAGACGCCATGCTCAATGTAGTAAAGAGAGCTCCCCTGAAAAGTACCACAGTCATCTTCAGTGACAGTGAGGTCCCAAGCTCCTGTAGTGATGAGAAAAACTGAGTTTCTCATCAGGAAATCTATCTTGACAAGCTTTTCCAGGAGCCTGAGCAATGCACTATCTTTCCCTTCTGGAGCCAGGAGGTGATGGTCAAGGTGAGGATAAAAATGTCCTCCAAAATGAACCTTGGCCATTCTCAGTGACAATGAGGTGCCAAGCTCCTCCTTCATCGATAACAGTCAAGATCATGCAGAAAGCCAGCAGAACAAGATACGCCATTAGAATAACCCAAGAGAATCAGGAGCTTCGAACAGTTCCAACATTTTCTCCAAGCAGCTTCCCTAACAGCCTCTTGCCTTCTCCCTCAGTAGTGACAATTCTGCTGCTTGGTGACAATCTTCAAGTGGCCATCTGCACCCAGCACCATGCTAGTTCAGTTCAATGAAGTGTATCAAACTGATCACCGGTTGGCATCCACAACAGCAGTTTTATACCAATAAGGGATTACAATTTGAATCTTTATTAAAAAAAAAAACATTAAAAAATCTTGATGTTTCTGAGAACTTTCCTGAAGTGGAATTCAAAATATTGCTGACCCAAAGAAATTGAAGCTGTTCTGTTTACATTTCTGTTATGGTTTATGTCTAGTTGGCCCCCCAAAACCTCATGTAATCATGGGGTGGGGACTTCTAGAGTTTGAGACTTGATTCATGATCCTGTGGATTATGCGTTTTAGTACTGATGGGATTATTGGTGTAGCCTAAGGCAGAGAAGCTGAGGCAGAGAGCCTGAATGTAATATAAACAGAGACAGAGAGACAGACTCATGTTCTTGCCCTGCTGCCCTGTTTGGCTGGCTGCCTCTGTCGTCATATTGTTGCTGTTCCACCGCCATGAGCTGCTGCTCTCTGCCATGTGCCACTCAGTGTTGGAGTCGGCCGAATATGGACTGAAACCTCCAGTAACTGTGAGCTAAACAAACCTTTCCTTCCTTCATTTTGAGTGTTGGATATTTGTCCCAGCAACGAGGAAAAAGTAAATAAGACAATTTCTAAGTTGCTACATTTGTAATACATACACATACTTGTGAATATTTAGGTGTATGCACGGACAATTCCATTTCCAATGAAAGAGATATAACATAGAAAAGATAAAAATGAAAAGAATAGAAATAAAAGGAATGGAATATTTCAGAATTAGTTGTAATTGGTTACTTGCTATAGTATTTCTAAAACAAAATCAACATAATACATTTTCCCTGAGAAATCTATTGTTTTGAAAGTAGGAATCATGACTATTTACTAAATTATCCATGTTTTTTCATTATTTCAGAGCATTTCAGAGCAAGCACAGCTTAAAATGATCCTCTTTCTTAACATTATTTACAAAAAGTTAATAGTTATCATTCTTTGAAAAAAATCACTCAAATTATTTTAATTAAATTCATAAATATTCATATCACAAAGAAATTTAGTAGGTGAAAGAAAGCATAAAATGTCTATCTTGCCAGTAATAGAATATGTTCATTTTAAATATGTTATCATCCATGCATTACTCTGTCTTTGAATGTTCAGAGTCTTTTATCACATTGGTAAAATTACCTTTTATTAATACTCAAGTTCTGTTTTCCTTATATGATGATGTATAAAATACATTTCTCTGATTTTTGTATGTAGAAATGTTATTCAAGTTTTGTCATTAATGATTTTATTATATAACAAAAATGGAATTCATTTGTCATTCTTTTTTATTTTTGTTTCCTTATACTAAGTATGCTAACAGAATTTCTGACACTTTTCAAATATTGTACTTTTCCTATGTATAAGATATAAAAAAAAAGAACGTCCTGCTCTTTGACACGGTGATGCCTTTCCTTTTTCTGACTCTTCCATGCTTCATCCTTAGTTACTGCTCTATTAACCTCTCTAGCCAAAGCCATGCTATTCTAAATATTTCAGAGAAACTTGATATGGGGCTCATTGACTTATAGTTCTCTAATTTCTTGTTTGTTTTTTACTTTAGCAATTGGTTTTTATACCTTGATTTGGATTTAATTTTACTGATGACTTTTAGTTTATTGACTTAGAAACAAATAAATCAGATGAAAAAGTATATTCTTTCAATATCAATTTTGCTAAGAATATTTATCTGCATTTATAAAGAATTTAGGCATGTGAGACATCTTCTGGCCCACCACAAGCACAGCCTATTAAGCATCAGGCAGGCTGCCTGACACCTTCTCTGACCTGTCGCAAGCATAGCCTAGCCAGCAGCCACGCCGGCCAGGTGAGTAAGAACCTCCTCCCTCAGCCTACAAGCAGCTCAGCCATCCCAGCAGCCCAGACTGAACGACTAACCCACGGGAACACAGCCCTGCACCAAAGGTTACTGCTATACAGAATGACACAGAGGAGAAACAGACAAGTGGAGGTCTGTGTCTGTCACTGCTATACAGATACAGGACTACCATACAAGAAAATGGGAATCATACAGACAAAATCATTGAATCGATAGCTTCTGAGGTAGACAGATAAGAAACATATGTAGCAACTCAGATCAGAGATAACATCTGAAGTAAGAAAAGAAATGCATAAATTAATAGACTCTAAAGTGGAAAAACAACTGCATAAACGTATAGAGGAAACCAGAGCAGAAAAAAACCTCTGAAGTTAAAAAAGACATCTCTAAATTAATAGCATCAAAAGTAGCAGAATGACTACAGAAAGGTAGAGAGGAGAACAGAGTAGAAATAATCTCTGAACAAGAGAGAGAAAGGATAACTATAATAAGAGACTTCAGTGCTACTAAATAAGACATTGATAAAAATTAGAAGAAAACAGAAAAATGATGTATTCCCTGATTGAGCAACATAGGAAAGAAATAGATCACATGAAACAGTTTCAAAGAGATATGTAAGAAAATAAAATCTCAATCACAAGCTGGCAAAGCCATATAAATGAAAGTGAAGATAGAGTCTCAGATCTTGAATACATAGTCACAGCTATTGAAAAGATAAGAAAGGATCTCTTAAATACAACCAGGATGCAGGAAAAAATAATTCAGCTCCTGGAAGATGATGCAAAGGTAGAAACGTGAGATTAATAGGAATCAACGAGAAAGAAGGAGTGACACAAATGATATAAAAAGAATATAGACAGAAATAATAGGAAAAATACTTCCCAAATTTGATAAAGCAATCAGACATTCAGCTAACTGAGACATATAGAACTCTAAATAGCATCAACCCAACTAAAAAGACACCTAGACATATAGTAGCCAAAATCCCAGAATTCTGGAAGAAGAAGAATATACAAAAAGCTGCTGGGGGGGGGGACAAAACATTTAATGGAAAACCCATCAGATAATGGCGGATTTCTCTTCACAAACCATGAAGTCAAGAAGAGCATTCAGCCGAGTGCTTCATGTCTTCCATGAAAAGAAATTCCAACCCAAACTGCTATACCCAGAAAAAACTCTCCTTCAAGTATGAGGGAGAAGTGAAATATTTCTATAACAAAGAAAAACTAAAGAATTTCATGACCTCAAATCCAACCCTACAAAGTATACTAAAAAATTTTTAGAGAGGGACCAAAATGACCTGAACTCAATAAATGAGAACAGAAAGAACCCACCAAATAGGTCAACCAGTTAAACACAGAAGAAAAAGATGTCAACAGTCATAAGTAAAACTAATGTCAATCATAAGTCAATACATTTCAATTATAACCATAAATGTAAATGGACTCAGTTCTCCAATTAAAAGAAATAGACTGTCAGAGTGGGTAAGGAAGCAAAATCCAACCATATGGTGTATACAAGAAACAGACTTAACTCATAAAGAAACTCATAGTCTAAAAAGTTAAAGAATGGAAAACAATACTACATACTCCAACACCTCAGAAAAAAGCAGGAGTAGCAATCTTGTTTGCAGACACTCTAAACTTGAAACCAAGCTTGGTCAAATGAAATAAAGAAGGGCACTATGTACTGGTTAGGGGAAGAATTGAAGCGTAAGAGGTAACATTCATAAATATGAATACACCAAACACAGGAGCACGAAGTTATATAAGACAAACCTCAATGGACATGAAAAATCTCATATCTATTAACACAATCTTAACATCAGACCTTAACAACCCTTTATCTGAAAAAGATAGGTCAAGCAAACAAAACAATTAGCAAAGAAGTAGCAGACTTGAACCAGAACCTGGAACAACGGGACTTAGTGGACATACACGGAGTGTTCCACCCAAAGACTTCAGAATACACATTTTTTTCAGCTGCACATGGAGCATTTTCTAAAATAGGCCTCATATTAGTCCATAGGTCATGCTTAAGTATATGCAAGAAAACAGAATTTATCCTTCGCATACAATCTGACTACAGTGCAATGAAATTGGAAATAAATGACAAAAGAAACCACAGGAACCCCAGAAATATATGGAAATTAATTAACATTCTTCTCAGCAACTAGTTGGTTACAAAAGAAATTAAACAATATCTACAATTTAATGAAAATTCAAACACAACTTACCAGAATTTATGGGATGCAATGAAAGGAGTTCTTAGAGGGAAATTTATAGCCCTGAACTCATAGCACGCAGCAAGTAAATACTCTAATGTAACAGGTAAACCAACTAGAAATATTAGAGCAAACAAAAGCAACAGCCCAAGGACGTGAGGAAATTATAAAGATTAGAGCAGAAATTAATTCAATTGAAACAAAAAATACAAAGAATGAATAAATCAAAAAGCTGGTTCTAGCCGGGCGTGGTGGCTCACGCCTGTAATCCCAGCACTCGGGAGGCTGAGGCAGGAGGATCGGTGCGAGTTCGAGACCAGCCTGGGCTACAAAAGTGAGCTCAGGACCAGCCTCAACTGCATAGTGAGACCCTGTCTCAAAAGGACACAAAAAAAAAAAAAAAAAAGCTGGTTCTATGAAAGATTAAATAAAATTGGTAATCCCCTAGCTAACCTCATCAAAAAGAGGAAAGACTCAAATTGAAGTCATAAGGAATGAAAAGAGTGAAATTACTACAGACCCAGTGGAGTTCAGAAGATCATTAGATGCTACTATGAGAATCTTTACTCTCACAAAATTGAAGACACAGAAGAAATAGACAGATTCCTAGGAAAGTATAAATTACCAAAACTCCATCAAGAAGATATGCTGGGCGTGGTGGCACACGCCTGTAATCCCAGCACTTGGGAGGCAGAGGCAGGAGGATCGATGCGAGTTCGAGACCAGCCTGGGCTACAAAAGTGAGCTCAAGGCCAGCCTGAACTGCATAGCGAGACCCTGTCTCAAAAAGACAAAAAAAAAAAAAAAAAGATATAATAACTCTCATCAACCCAATAAGAGCCAATGAAACACAAAAAGTAATAAAAAGTCTACCAACAAAGAAAAGTCCTGGACCTGATGGATTCACCTCTGAATTCTACAAGAAATTTAAAGAAGAAATAAGCTCAATACTCCTTAAACTCTTCAAGGAAATGGAAAAGGAAGCAATCCTCCCCAAATCCTAGAAGCAAGTATTATGCTGTCTAAAGCTAGAAAGAGACACAATTAAAAAAGAGAGCTACAGACCAATTTCTCTCACGAACATAGATGCAAAAATTTTCAATAAAATGCTCACCAGTAGACTACAATAAATCATCAAGAAGATAATACACCATGAAAAGGTAGGATTCATCCCAGAGATGCAAGAATGGATCAATATACACAAATTTGTAAATGTAATCCACTATATCAAGAAAGCCAAGCCAAAAATTTCATGATTGTCTCAATTCATGCAGAAAAGGCTCTGGACAAAGGCCAACACTCATTCATGTTCAAAGCTCTGCAGAAACTTGGAACAGAGGGCCTCTACCTCAAGCTGATAAACACCATCTAGGACAATCCAACAGCTAAAATAATTGTGAATGAGGAAAAACTGAATCCTTTTACTCTCAAATCTGGAACAAGACAAGGACATCCTCTATCACCGCTCCCATTCGATACAGTTCTGGAATCATTAGCGGCAGCCATTAGGTAAGAGAGAGAAATAAAAAGAATAGGGATAGGTAAAGAAGTTAAATTATCATTATTTGCAGATGATATGATAATTTATTTGGAAGATACCAAAGACTCCACCAAGAAGCTACTAGAATTAGAGCGCAAATTCAGTAGCATAGCAGGTTACAGAATCAACGCACAAAAGTAAAAAGATAGTCTTCTATACAGGTAACAAATACGCTGAGAGAGAAATTAGAGAAATAGTACCTTTTATGATAGGACTGAAGAAAATGGAATACATAGGAATTAATCTAACTGAAGAACTAAAAGAGCTTTTCAATGAAGACTACAGCACTCTGAAGAAAGAGAACCTACAGGATTTCAGAAAATGGAAGGATACTCTCTGCACCTAGATATGAAGAGCCAACATTGTGAAGATGGCCATACTCCCTACATTGTTATACAGATTTAATGCGATTACTATTAAAATACCATCAACATACCTTACAGACCTGGAGAAATCAATCCTAAGATTTATTTGGAACAAGAAAAGACCCAGAATAGCACAGAAAATCCTGGGCAACAAAGGTAAGGCAGGAGGCATTACAATTCCTGACCTAAAATTGTACTACAGAGCAACCATGATAAAATCAGCATGATATTGGCAAGAAAAATAGACCTGAGGATCAATGGAATACATGAGAAGACACCGAAGTAAATACAAACACAGTCAGCCAGCTTATTTTTGAGAAAGGGTCCAAACACATTAAGTGGAAAAAGATAGGCTCTTTAACAAATGGTGCTGGAAAAACTGACTCTCCACATGTCCAAAACCAAAACTTGAGCCAGATCTATCACTGTGCATTAAACTATAATCAAAATGGATTAAAGATCTAAATATTAAAAGAGAAATCCTAAATCTGCTAGGGGACAAATTCAGAGGAAAATTTGAAGACAAAGAGTTCGTGGACAAGAATCAAAATTCACATTTAACACTTGAAAGAATGGACAACTGGGACCTCCTCCAGTTGATTTTTCATGTCAAAAGAAATTACCAACAGAGTGAAAAGACAACCCACAAATTTTGAAAAGATTTTAACTAATATGTATTTGGACAGAGGTCTTCTATCTAGAATTTATAAAGAATTAAAAAGCATTAGGATCCTAAAATTAAAAGATACAATCCATAAATGGGCATCTGAGATGAACACACACTTTTCAGAGAAAGAAATTCAACAAGCCTATAAATACATGTAGAAATGCTACACATTACTAGCCATTCAAGAAGTGCAAATCAAAACAACACTTAGATAACTTCTCATCCCAGAAAGAATAGATATCATAAAGACATCAACCAACAACAAATGTTGTAGAGAGTCCGGCAGGATGGCTTAGTGGTCTAAAACACCTGCTTAGGAAAGCTTAGGCGGTTGCAGGGACTGAGGTTCGATCCCTGGCACCACATGCTATGCCAGCCCTGCCCTCAGGGCAGGCTGAGCCTGCCATAAAATAAATAAACAAACAAACAAAAGTTCTGAAACAAGAAAAAAAAATAAATTAACTAAAAAAAATGTTGGACAGGCTGTGGGGAAAAAGGAACACTTCTCCACTGGTGCTGGGAATGCAGACTGGTGCAAACGTTATGGAAAGCAGTGTGGAGTGTACTTAAAAATCTAGAACTGGAAATTCCATTTAATCCAGCTATCAGCCTATTTGGAATTTTTCTGAAAGAACTGAAAACATCGTATCATAGTTACATCTGTGCATCTATGTTCATAGCACCCCAATTTGTGATAGTGAAATCCTGGAAACAACCAAAATGCCCATCATCTGAAAAATGTTTGAAAAATTGTGATATTTTCATAAAATGGAATATTTTTCAGTTGTAAGGAAGGATAAACTAGAAGATTTCATATATAAATGGATGGATCTTGAACATATACTCATAAGTGAAATAAGTCAGACAGGCATATGCAAATATCATATAGTCTCCCTAGTGTAAGGACTCAAAAGAATAAATAAATAAGCAAACAAATAAATAAATGAATAAATGTATAAATAAATTTTGTGCTGTGACAGGAATCAATCTGAGTGCCTTACATTTTCTGCATCCTCAACCTGTATAATTCATTTTAGAAGAGTGACTTAAATACAAAATTCATTTTTAAGAGGAAAAAAATGTTTATTGAAAGTGTTAATGTTTAATTGTTTAATCAATCTTACATACCTATGTCTGTTAATCTATACTGATTTGATGCTGAAAATGTCTAATGCAACCATTGTTATTTTTTCTTGTTTTGAAATTCTGTACTATATGTACTCTTAATGTTACTGTTTTCTGTATCATTTTCTGCTATTTTTACTCTTTAAAATCAAATCAAATGTATAAAAAATTTAGAAAACAATATTCATAATTTAGTGGGAACATTTTCCAATCTTCCATTTGATTTATTCTTTATGTGGATGACTTAGAAATTTTATTTTCCAAACATAATTTTGGGTTATCTTTATTTAATTTGATTTAATTTAATTTAATTTAATTTAATTTTTACTCATTTAATTTAAACAAGAAAGAAATAGCAGTGAGACAGTTTCAGCACGCATCAGTAGGACAGCAACAATAATCAATACAATGCAAATTATTGTCTTCATAGTATTAGTTTAGAGTATAAGATGCGGAAAAGTTTTCTAAACACTATTGGTACAAATATTTCTTCTAATTGAACTAAGAGAAAGTAGTTTTATGTATAGTCCAATATTCCATAATAGTGGGTTATCAGCAGAACTAGCAATGCTGGAAGCCATAACTTGAGCCTTTTACAACTCATCATACTAATCTGGCTTTACTTTTCAAGACTTGTGTCTAAACCTTTCTGCTGGGTGGTTAAGCCTAACTTAAAGCAAAACCTATATAACAAAACAAGTAACTTTTGTATCTGACAATGTCAGTCAAATCCCCTCAGAATTTACCTTGAAACCATGTATAGCATTTTGTAGAACTTTTGTCAGTGTCAACCATCTGGATGAGTCACAGCCATTGCTAGACCAGTTTGCTCTCTGTGAAAGCCTGAAAGAATATTTTCTCTTTAGGCAACTCTCCTTATATCATCAATACCTTCCCTCTTTCACCCCATAATCTTCTATAGGGATTTATTAAAATATTGATGATTGATGGAAGATACCGGCTCTATGTTAAATCTAAGTTTTTGATATTCAGAAAGACAGTGATGGCAAGTACAAATACCTATGTTATAGTGTAATAGTATCACTAAGCTACTCTTCTGCAGTGTTAATTACTTAAGTAGGAAGACCAAAAAATTGGGGAAAAAGAAAGGCTGCAAGAATAGCCAATATTTTGGCCTCAGCTCTTCAAGGTCAGTGAGGACTCAGGACATGAGAGAACCTGTACTGTAACATCCTCTAACTCAGGGTTGTCCAAGATTTTCTATTATTTTCTTAATTTTAAAATAAACTGTGTGGAGCTGGTGAGATAGCTCAGTGGCCTAAAGCATCTACTTAGGTAAGCTTAGGCAACCTCAGAGACTGCGGTTCCATCCCTGGCACCACATGCTGTGTCAGCCTCACCCCCAGGGCAGGATGAGCTAGCTGTATTATATTTTTTATTTTATTTTATTTTCTTGTTTCAGAACCTTTGTTTGTTTATTCACTCATTTTTATGGCCGGCTCAGCCTATCCCGAGGGCAGGGCTGGCACAGCATGTGGTGCCGGGGATCGAACCGCGGTCTCTGAAGCCGCCCAAGCTTTCCCAAGCAGGCACTTTAGACCACTGAGCCATCCCGCCGGGTCCATAGCTGTATTATATTTATAAAATAAAATAAAATAAATTGAGTTTTAAAAATTGCATACATAGGGGCTGGGGAGATAGCTCCGTGGCACAAGTGCCTGCCTGGCAAGTGCAAGGTCATGAGTTCGAACCCCGGTCCCGCAAAAAAAAAAAAAAAAAAAAAAATTGTATATATATATATCAGAAAAGGGATATTTATGAAAAAATCATATTCATTTGAACTATATCTTTCTGTTTTGTTTTACAGTCAATATGATTAATATTGTTAAAAGAAATAGACTATAGTCCTATTGATTTGTTTCTTTATTCTACCAAGCAGAGAGCTGAAATCTCCTGAGTAATTGAAAATTTTCTATTATTTGTTTTGTTTTGCCCCATAAATTTTAAAATTATTTTGTACTTGCACAAATGTATACATTTTTGTTGAATTTTATGTCAAATCTATGGAGACCATCGCATCATTAAGAGATTGCTCTCTTTCTGGTATTATTCTCTCATTTCAAGTCAACATTCTGGACTCTAATATGATCCTCTCTTTTGTCATTAAATTATTGTTTACATAGTTTTTAATCCTGGGTCTTCAAATTTGGTTATGAAGAATCTAGAGAGTTAATATTTACGGTAAAATTTCCTTCAATAAAACACTCCCCAGGGGCCCAGCCGGGTGGCTCAGTGGTCTAAAGCACCTGCTTGGGAGGTTCGGCGGCTTCAGGGACCACGGTTCGATCCCCGGCACCACATGCTGTGCTAGCCTTTCCCTCAGGGTGGGCTGAGCTGGCCATAAAAAAATGAGTGAATAAACAAACAAATAGCCGGGTGTGGAGGCTCACGCCTGTAATCCCAGCACTCGGGAGGCTGAGGCAGGAGGATTGGTGCGAGTTCGAGACCAGCCTGGGCTACAAAAGTGAGCTCAAGGCCAGCCTCAACTGCATAGCGAGACCTTGTCTCAAAAAGACAAAAAAAAAAAAAAAAACAAATAAAGGTTCTGAAACAAGAAAAAAATAAATAATAATTTTAAAAAAACACTCCCCTGAACAGATTTGCCTACTGCTTTTCACCACATGTTTTCTCCATCTAATTGATCACATAATTTGTTACCCCAAGCACTTGCTTACCACAGCTCTGAGCTTGCCCCTTACCCCATACTTGTGTGGTTTCTGTAACTCCAAGCTTGCCCAGAGTTTAACCATATGCAATGTCATTTTCTTTTAGGCTGATCAGTAATAATAACATAAGGTGCAACCAATACGTAACAGCCAAGTCCTATGCTTCTCACTTGTAAATCCTATAGAAGCCTGAGTACCAGAGAAAGAGGTCTGATAATGTTTTGAGGACAGAGCTTGTTGATGTAAATAAATTTTCCTCCAAGTCTGCGCAATGTTTTGTGCTTCTTTTTTAAAAAAAATATTTATTTATTTATTTATTTATTTATCTATTTCTTTATTTTACATATAGTACAGAGTTTAAAAACCAAAAAAAATTAAAAATGGTTATATTGCATATTTTCATCATCAGATCAGTTTAGATTAATAGATGTCGGTGTTTGGTGTTTCTGTTTGTACTTGTAAACAGCACAAAGTTAGGCATGCATGCACATACAAATACAGAAAATGTGTAACACAATTGCTTGGTGTTGTAGTAAGGGTATATAAGGGAGTAGACTTAATACAGGGTACCGAGCTTTCTGGGTTATTTATAACATTCATGCAAAAATTCAAATACAAAGAATGTGGGAGATTTTCCCACACATTAGAAGCACAAGAATACAGCTGAGAGCCCAAGAACTTGGAAGGTCCTCATTAAGTCAGTTTAGAGGCCTATGGTCAAAATATCTCATAGAAGTCTGTATCAAGGATATGCACTAGGAAGCCCCAACAGTCAGTGGTGGAAGCTGGAAAGTCTGTATCAGAAGGTTGAGGGATCTGCACTGGAGTGAGAAGTCATGTTCAAGGTTCAGAGTTCCCCAGAAAAGAACCTTAGCCAAACTCAGTGACATGTAGGACCCACGATTTTCTAACAGTGAAAACAGTTGACTTCATAGAAGGAAAACAAGCTCGTTCAGGATGACCAACAGCACACCACCATCTTTTTTTTCATACTGCTGGCAGGAATGGCTTTCCACACCCAGAACCATGCAAATTCAGTTCAGCTGGGTGTTACTAGCTGACCAGTAGTTAATCCATCACACCTGTGAACTTCATTCACAAGTAATTTAAATTTTGTTAATAATGGATATGTCTGTACTTTTATATAACTTTTCCTTTTTTTCTTTCTAAATTTGCTCTTTTCTGCTTTTGGTTTAACTAATATTTTGTTTCTTTTGTGAATATTCATATATGTATCTTAAAAGATTTTTTTAATTTTATATCTATGTATTACCACAGAGTATCTACAACTACAATACAAATGTAACAATTAAAGAAACTTAAGACTGTAAAAATTGCATTGATCCTTCTATGCTTTTTTTTTTTTTTTTTTTTTTCTTCTTTAGGACAGGGCCTACAGCACCTGACTATGTTGATTCTTCTGTTTTCAGCTTCCCAAAGTGCTGAGGTTACAGGCACGTGCCACCATGCCTAGTCTCAATAGCCATCTCAGTGTGCCCTATGGGTGGGGTGTATCTTAAAAGATTTTTTTAATTTTATATCTGCACAGCATTCCAGGAATTGAACCCAATCAGGCCACCATGTTCTCCCTACTTAGGCACTTTAGTCTGCTGTGCTATCAGAATGGCCCAGTTATTTTCATGTTTGTTCAAATTTCACATTGCTCTTATGTTTCTGTATAGTTTATGTAGAAAACTTGATAAAAATAGAACTAAATGAATTATGGCCATGGTATAGGACACAAGAATTATTAATTTTCATAACTTTTGCCAGGCATAGCGGACCACATCTATAATCCTACCACTCAGGAACCACAGGCCACCACATTGCTCCAAACTCAAGGGCCGTCTGGAATACAGCCTGAGTTCACAGCCAGCCTGACTACATATTTAGATCTTGTTCTTTCAGAATATATAAACAGAATCAAGTTATGTCAAGTTATCCTCCTTACTCAAAATTATTGAATCGTATCTCTAGGGTTTATTTTATTCCATTTTGAAACTAGAGTTAAGAGCAGCACAAGGCAGGAACAGTAATAAACAAAAGCATAGAACAATTAGATATCCATTGAAAAATATAATTTATCTGGACATTGGCCCTTTGCCAAATTTCACTTAGCTGTCGTGACCTTCGTACAAACTAAAAACAATAAAATACCTTGAAGAAACATAGTAGATAACCTTGGTGAAGGCTTTTTATAATGTCTTATGCACTTTTCTCATTGCTGAGACAAAATATCCAACAAGCAAATTAAGGGCTTTTAGAAGTTTCCGTCCATAACTGACTGGCTCTAAGGCCAGGTGGCATGGAAGGTAGGCACAACAGAGGAGACACAGATGGTGTCAGGGAAAAGGTAGCAAAGCAACAATGAAGGGCCACCGCACCTCCTGTGCCTTCGGATTCATGCAGGATGCTTAAGGTGGGTTACACATAAATCCTTAATCCCAGTGTCCTTGATCTTAGCATTGCACTATAAATCAATCCCAGAGCCATACACTAAATAGCCAGCCACTTCAGAAAAAGCCCCGCTTTTCTCCCCTGTGACTGAACAATACAGTATGGGACATCTAGACAAAAGCTATTACAATAATGATAACTTTTAAAAACAGTAACAAAGACATAATCAAATAATAATTAGTTGGTAACTAGACTTTATCAACATGAAAATAGCTATGAAAAACTTTCTGTTAAAAAATGTGTCAGTTTCTTATACTAGCTCACTCACTCTGCTGCAATATTTTAGTGCTTATAGGTAAAATGAACAAACAGTTTTATTCTGGGAAGTTTTCTTCACCCGATCTCTAAACTGATTCTTTATGATTTATACTATTCTAGGTACTAAAATCAACAACAGTTTTGCTTTGTTCATTACTGCATAAAACCAGTGGTCAATTTTAAAAACACAGTAACAGCTTTTATTCTAGCTTTTGCCAGTAGTTTGCTTACCATTTCCCCATTTTATTGTCATTTTTCAGGAAACTTTTTAGCATGTTAGCACTTTTCTTATGCATCACAAAGGCTCTACTAAGCTACGTTTACAGAAACCAACAGTGAAAGCATCCTTTTCCCAAGTATGAATCACTGTATTCTTTTTCTCTTTCTGGGTAAAAACTTGGTATCATAAAACAACAATGAATCCATTTACCTATGATAGTACCAGGTATTCCTTGATGACTATGCAGGACATTTTTATATACCTATGAGTAGCCCAAGTAAAAAAAGGAAGTCAAGTTCTGAAGCACAAATAGTTTCCAATTCTCTGCTTATGTCCTGATGTCTCTTTATTTAAATCAATTCATAAAGTCTAACCCAACCTCAAACAGTGATGGACTTACATTGTATATTAACTCATGGAGGAATGATTTATTAGAGGTCAGTGCTGTAGCATTGTAGCACAAGCATCCCTTCATAAATCACACATGGATAATTGAACATCTTATTAAATATTAATGCATATTACCTGCCTATCTTGTGGGCATTTCCTCACAGTTACAAATGGATCCTTCCGGTGATCTATCGCTTAGTATGGAATCATATTTGTAGCAACACTTTTACATTTAATTGACTTTTAATTTAAATGACTTTTAAAACTTTGATATTCACTAATATATGAGCTAATTCATAATTATTTAAATGTTCCTAAAGTATATATGTTTACATAGATATTTTATACTGAAAATGATAAAACAAAATTTGCAGTTATTTTGTGACTCATTGTTCATTTTTATGTACAAATAATTGCTTTACACAGAACATAATTTAAAATATTCTCAATGATAAGTTTTTTATTGTACTTAAGTTATTTCTTAGATAATTAACATTTATAAATAATTTTAAATAATTCACTAGTACTATAACAAAACACACATTTAAGAAGATTTTATCAAGATTGCATCATTATCTTGGCTATATTTTTAAATTTTTTTATTTTTAAAGCATACAAAATAGCAATAAAAAAGATAATCAGAAATGGTACAAAATTTCACTAAAAAAGTAATAGGAATTTAACAATGATTGCTGCATAGTATGATGCTATCTTTAAATTACTTGCTTAGGTTAACATATAAAAGTACAAAAAGCAACAAGATGTTATAACAAATTAAAACGAAAAAAATGTAAGCATTAACTACCCTTTTCAAAAGACCAGCAGAAATCAGCAGTTTAATTACCCCAGGTATCCTGCATCTATACCTAAATATATCTTTTTTCCTTATTTCTATTTTCCTCTTTTTCATCTGAGTTTTTCCTTTCCATTCAAAAAATTCTTGCAGTTGCAATATCGATGGTATCTTTCAGATCGTATTACTCTTTCAGATTCTCACACCTGAAAGATTAAACAGTGTTTTTGTATGTGGGTCTGATTCATTTCACTTACCAATATAAGTTTTGATTACATTTATTTATCTGCCAAAGCCTCAAATACATCAATTTGATTAACTGAGTAGTGCTCCATTGTGTAAAAGTACTATTTTTTATATACATTCCTCATTTCATGGGCATTTGGGTTGTTTCAAGATTTAGCTATGACAAACTGTACTGCTATAAACATGGGTGCGTGTTAATCACTATGATGCAACAATTCAGTATCTTTTGGAAAACTACGTAAGAGAAGAATAGCCGGCTAGAATGAGACCTCCAATTCTAGCTTGTTGAAGAATCTCCGTACTGATTTCCATAGTGGTTGTACCACCTTGCATTCCTACCAAGAGTGAAGAAGGGTTACTTTTTACCCACAGCTGCTCCTCCATTTGTTATTGGTTATTGTTTTGATAATAGCTATTCTTTCCCGCATAACACGGCATCTCAGTGTTGTTTTAATTTATATCTTGTGAATGATCAACAATGCTGAATGTTTTTTTCATGTACTTCTTTGCCATTTTTAGCTCTTCATTTATGAAGTGTATATTTATCGCAGAATCAATTTTTGGATTCGGTCTTTGAATTTTGGAAGCCTGATTTTATTTAATTTTTTATATGTCCTGGATAGGAATCCTTCATGAAAAGGATAATAAGCTATAATTTTTCCCAGTTTGTGATATTTCTTTTTATTCCATTGGAGCTTCTTTTGATATACAAAGGTTTTTGAAAAAGGTAGAACAATTTGCTGATTCTTTGAAGTACTTCCTGTGCAGTTTGATTTTTGTTCCTGAACTGTCTTACTATCCCCATGTCCTTTGATTAATTATGACAATGGTTTAGTGCATGATGATTGACATTGCTTTATTTTAAGCCTTCCTCATTTGGAAAGCCACTTTTTCAAGCATTGTTTGTCTAAGAAGCTATCCTTGCTTCTAGTGAATGTGTTTGTCTCCTTTTCAAAGATTATGTAAAAAAAAAAAAAAAAAAAAAGTAAGCTGGTGCTGTATTTGGAGTTGTTTGTGCATCTTCTTATTTGTTTCATTGACAATTAGGTTTAGGATTTTTTTTTTTTTTTGGCCAGTACTATTTCAATTTCATCACACTAGATTTGCAGTATAAATTTAAGACAAGTGATGCTTCTAGGCTTTCTAAGTCTATTCCTAAAACATCAATTTTAGGAATGTTGACTCTAGGTTCATTTGATATAGTAATATATTTTAGTCAAGGTTGCACTGAATCTCTAGAATAATTTTTCTATTATGAGCATTTTCACAATGTTAGTTTTCTCTATCTGGAAGCAAGGAATCTTTGCATTTTCTGAAATCTTTGATCTCTTTTTTCGAGTACTATAATTTTCACTGTATAAATCTTCCTTTGTGAGAATGATTCCTAAGTGTTTCATTTTTAAATGTTATTATGCAAGATGGTGTTTCCATAATTTCTTTCTCAGTGTGTTCTTGTTTGTATATGGAAATACTACTGATTTTTAGTGTTGACTTTGTATTCTGCTATAGTACTAAATTTGGTGAGTAAACCTACAAGTTTCTTATTGGAGTGTTTGCGGCCTTCCATATAAATTATCATGTCATCTGTAAATAACAATTACTTCCCTTCCTTTCAAACCATTATTCTTTTTATTACTTTTTCTTGTCTGTTTGCTCTGGATAATGTCTCCAAAATTATACTGAACAGGAGTCATGATAGTGGACTCCTTGTCTTGTCCCTTATTTTAAGCTGAAGGCTTTCAATTTTTGTTTATTAGTACAATGTTGTCTGTTGGTTCATCATTGATGGTTTTTTCAGTTTGAGGTAAAGACCATCTATGCGGATTTTCTGTAAGATTTTTTTTTTTATCAATAATCAGCTTTGTCAAAGTTTATTCTGCATCTATTCAGATGATCATGTGGTTTTGTGTTTGACTCTTGATGTGATGTACTACATTTATCGATTTATATATATTAAACAATTCCTGCCTCTCTGAGATGAATCCCACTTGGTTGTGATGCATAATAATGATGATTTTCTTCATTCTTTTTGTTAATATTTTACTGAACATTTAAAATCTATAGTCATTTAGGGAGAATGGCCTATAATTCTCTTTTTTAGGTCTTTCTCTGGGTTTAGTATCAGAGTAGTACTTGCCTCTAAATATGAACTTGGGAAAACTGCTTACCTTTCCATTTGAGTAAAATTTGCATTAGATATTCCCGAAATTTCTTGCAGAATTCAACTTGAATCCATTAGGATATGGACTTTTCTTTGTTGGCAGCATTTGATTGCATTTTCAGTGTCATTAACTGATACTGGATTATTGAGAATTTTTTATATATTCTTGATTTGTCTTTTATATTGCATATGTATGTAACAATCTATCCGTTTCTTCTGATTTTCTATTCTGTGAGAGTAAAGATTTTAGAAATAGGTCCTGATGATCTTCTGAATTTCTATTGTGTCTATAGTAAATTCATGCTTTTTATTCCTTATTGAATGCATTTGAATCTTTCTTTCTTTCTTTCTTTCTTTCTTTTTCTTTCTTTCTTTCTTCTTTCTTTCTTTCTTCCAAGGTTGGACAACATTTTTTCAGTTTTATTTATTCTTTTAGAAAATCAACTTTTCAACTAATTAAATCTTCATATTATTTTGTCTCCATCACATTTATTTGTGACCTGAGCTGTATAATTTCTTGCCTTCTTTGGAATTTTGACTTTACTTGCTCTTCTTTTTTTAGGAATTTGATGTGCAGTATAAGAGTGGTTATTTGGGCTCATTCCGTCTTCCCAATGTGAGAATTCATCTCCATAAATTTCCCTTTTAAGACATCTTTTATTGCATTCCACTAGTTCCAATAACTTATATTTGCATTTTTGTTTCATTTTAAATATTTCTTAATGTCTACTTTATCTTTGACTCTTTGATTGTTCTGGAGGGTTTTATTTATCTTCCATGTGTTTTTAGAATTTTTGTTTGCTTCTTTTCTAATAATTTCAAGTTTTATTGTACTATGGCAAGATAATACACATATGAGTATTTTGATTCCTTTGCATTGACTTGAGCATGTTCTATGAGTTGGCA
The DNA here is from genome assembly GCA_004027025.1 of Myocastor coypus. Classification (NCBI taxonomy): domain Eukaryota; kingdom Metazoa; phylum Chordata; class Mammalia; order Rodentia; family Myocastoridae; genus Myocastor; species Myocastor coypus. The sequence continues at coordinate 2,584 of PVJA010004916.1, read as the reverse complement.
TATGGCCTATTTGAGAGTATATTCTATGTGCTGCTGAAAAGAATATGTATTCTGATTTTATGGAGTGGAACCCTGTAAAGGTCTACTAAGTCAATTTCTTCACAAGTTTCAATTATTTTTGTTATTTCTTTGCTGATTTTTTGCATAGTTGATCTATCTCTTGTTAATGGGGTATTAAATTCCCCCAGAATGGTTATGTTATTGCTCATTTGATTTTTCCTGTTTGTTGAAATTGCCTTATATACTTGAGTGCCCTTACATTGAGTGACTATATATTTATGAGTATTATCTCTTTCGCTTACAATTTTCCCCTAATAAATATGTGCTGACCTTAATAACTTTCACTCATGCTTGATTTGAGTTTGACATTGTTAGAAACCAGAATAGCTACCCGTGCATTTTTTTGGGGGGAGAAGGGGTTTCTTGTCACATGCAGTATTGCTTTCTAACCTTTAATTTTCAGTTTATCAATTTCTTTTTTAGTTAAATGTGTTTCTTGTATGTAGTATATTATTGGAATTTATTTCTTAATCTACTCTAACAGGCTGCTACTTTCGATTGGTGAGTTGAGCCCATTGGCATTGATGGTTATAACTGATATGTACTAGTTAATCTGTGTCATGTTGTTTTCCTAATGTAGGATGCCTAATTTTCCCCTTTGCTTAATTGCTTACTCTGCTTGGTAGTTTTCTTCTGTTGTTATTCTTGAAGTTGTGGTCGTCTTTGTCTCTTTCTAATACATCTGTCAGTATTATTTATAGAGTTGGATTAGTTCTCATGAATTTTTTTCAGTTGATCTTGGTCATGGAAGTATCTTATCTCTCCATTAAATTTGATAGATAATTTTGCAGTGTACCTCCATCTGGTTTGATGTTGTTTTCTTTTAGCACCTGAAATATCGCACTCAAAAATATTGATTTGATGGTCTCTGTTGAGAAATCTGCCATGATTCTGATGGGTTTTCTATTACTGGTGATCTGTTTTTTTCTCTAATAGCTTTTAATATTTCACTCTTTTGCAGTTTCTAGGATCTTGGTTATTACATGTTTGGGTGAAGATTTATTGTGATTAAGGCTAGCTGAATTTGTGTCTGCCTAATTTAAATATATGTCAGATTTTTTTCCCCATGCTTAGGATATTTTGTGCTACTACTTCTGCAAATAATATCTGTATGTCATTTGTATTAACTCTAGCTGCTTTGCTGATATCCGTTGTCTTACATTATTTTTCTTTCCATTGTCTTATAACTGATGTACTACTGCTTTCTGGTTCCTTCTTATTTTTAAGTTATCTTCCTGTTTGTGTTCAGTAGCAGCAATGCTACCTTGAAGGTCCAAAATCCTATCTTCTGTTTCGTTAAGGTGATTTTTCCAGCTTGCAATGGAATTTTGAATTTCCTGGATAGCAGTTTGAATTTGTTTCATGCATACTAGCTCTTTTCTGTATTGTTTATTAAATCTTTCCATAATTTTCCTATTGCCGTCTATCTTATTATCTATGTCTTCCTTATTGTGATCAACAATTCTTTATTCTTGTCACTTCCTTTTTTAAGTAAGAAAGTATTTCTGATCTGATTCTTCCATAACCTGATATAGTTGTTTCTTTACTTTAGTTGCGATCATTGCAGAAATTTCAAGAGAGTGATTTCCAAGTTCTTCTATGATATTGTCTCCTAGACTTTTTTTTGTGGTCTAGAGGTCTGAGATTACCTCTCTTTTCCTTCTTTTCATTATTTTTGAAGCTTCTAATGTTTTTTCTGACTGTGTAGCAATGGTAGAAGGATAGGCTGTCTGAGCAAATCTCTCAGGAGAGCAGGAGCAGGGCAAACTCATCACAATTCCCACCGTGTGGGATTTAATGTGACTTTCAGCTTGGTTGGGAGTGGGCAAGCCAAAGCTCAAGAAGGATTTGATAATGTTTGCAGACTGAAGTTCTGCAAGTCTATCCTGATGGTGGATTGGTGCATTGTAGGGCTTACCAAGTCTTCCATTGGTCCCTGTGGAAATGTTCTGGGTACCTGGCTTTAGGCTCCTGCTGCAGTCTTCCTGCACAATGACTGGTGGCCTGGGCTTAGCCTAGCTCTGACAAGGCTGAGGCCATCAAGGCCAGGCTTTCCAGGTGCTCTTGACAGACTTTCATTAGAAGGCAGGTAGCTGGGCTCAGCCAAATTGCAGCAAAGGTGAGAGAATGGGACAAGGTCATTAGTTCCCCTACAGCAGTCTTCCAAGTAAGAGTGGTCAAACAGGACTCAGAATAACTTCAGAATAACTACAGTGAGGGAGGTGGTGGGGCTAGGCCTACCCGACTCTGTAGCAGTCTTCAAGATGAAGGTGATTCAGCTAGGACTCACAAGAACTGTAGTGCCAGGAGATGGTAGGGGTGGCACTAGTCTACTAGATCTCACTCGCAGCCTTCAGGGAGAATAAAGGCAGCCAAAATTCTTCTCATCTGTCAACTGAGAGAGTGGACGGCTCCTGGCCAATTTTGTTATGCCATATTTATTTGTATAGTTTACAATGAATATATTTATATACTATATTATATGAAGCATAAAATAGAGTATTATATATAAATATATATATAT
>PVJA010004915.1:63373-82556 GCA_004027025.1 Myocastor coypus | reverse complement strand
GCAATCCTCCTGTCTCAGCTTTCTGAGTGCTGCCATTATGGTTTGCACCACAATACCTGAGGTTTTCTTTTTTCATACACAAATGACTGATGAAATAGAGCAACATCTAGCCGGGTGTGGTGGCGCACGCCTGTAATCCCAGCACTGGGGAGGCTGAGGCAGGAGGATCGATATGAGTTCGAGACCAGCCTAGGCTACAAAAGTGAGCTCAAGGCCAGCCTCAACTGCATAGCGAGACCCTGTCTCAAAAAGACAAAAAAAAAAAAAAGCTATGCAAAATATGTAAAATTTAAAACAAAGGATAATGAGTTGGTATATTGCAGAACAACTTTTCTTCAGTATCTGAAGGTTTGAGGCTTTCCACCTCAGCCATGGAATATTATATTTATGATAAGTCAGAGCCAAAAGAAATGACGGCTCACAAAGTCCCTCTGTATTTGGGAAAACACCTTTAATCTGTGTAGAGGTCTGGATTTGCTGGCCCTTCTATCTGATGTCCTGATAGGACAGAGTATCTTTCCTGTACACTATAACTTTTTTTTATGTTGCTTTAGCGTATTCATCTTTATGAAATTATTTTTAAGCAATAGGGCAAAATATTTAAGCCTAGATATTACTTCCCCCCCCCAAAAAAAAAGAGGGCCGAGGATACAGCTCAGTAGCATAAGCGCCTGCCTAGCATGTGCAAGGTCCCAAGTTCAACCCCAGTACCACCAAAAAACAAAAGTTAACCCCATTATTTCAGGTCCTGAGAGTTGCAGTGTGTTGAACGGATATTTTCCACATACCCCTGAGTGCCTGTGTAGACAGCAGTGACTGCTGTGTCCCAACTTGTTGGTGCCTTTGTCTGTATGCCTGCTGACACATGCCTTCAGTGGTGACTGTATGCTAAATCACAATCTCAACAATATAAGATGTGACAAAGTGGGCATTTGGGTTTCTTATGGAACCTTAAGTCTTTCTGGAGTGCCGAGGCTGTCAGTCCTTGAGTCCCAGGCCAGGTTATATGAAATGCCAGATTCACTTGGGTCTGTCCCCTCTGTTTCCACAGGTCTCCCTGTCTTCCTGCCTCTGTGTTAGTGAAGAATTCATCTTCTGTGGCTGCACAGATGGGATAGTCCGCATCTTCCAGGCCCAAAGCCTTCAATACCTCACCAACCTGCCCAAGCCACACTACCTTGGAGTAGATGTGGCCCAGAGCCTGGAGTCCAGGTACCACTTGGCAGGGGCAAGGGGAGGGGAACAAGAAGGGAAGGCATCCATCCATGTTTCCAGATTGTCTGCTCTAACTTCCTGACCATCCTACCTTTTTTTTTTTTTTTTTTTTGCGGAACCAGGAATCAAACTCAGGACCTTGTACTTGCCAGGCAGGCACTTGTGCCCCTGAGCTATCTCCTTGGCCCCCTATCCTACCAATATTGATGTTCTCAACATTGAGCATTACCCACAGGGAATAAAGGAAACATTCTGCCCCTGCAGGGAAAATCTCCAAAGAAGCTGGGGGTTGCGGGCGAGTAGTAAAGGATGGAAAACAAAGAAATAGAATCACTTCATGTAATGCTGAGTGCTCTTGAAAAGCTAAAACTCAAAGCAGGTTGTTTTGTTTTGTGAGTCAGGGGTTCGAATTCGTGACCTTGCACCAGGCAGGCACTTGTGCCACAGAACTATCTCCCCAGGCCCCAAAGCAGGTTTAAATCTAATGAAGCGTGTTCATCTATGTTAACATTATTAAGCAACTAGTAAGTGCTATACCTAGTAAGTGCTAGAAGCAGGAAAAAAGGCAACAAGCACTCTGCCACTAGAAAGCTTATCAGGATCAGGTAACAGTGACACATGCCTGTAATCCCAGCATGGGTGAGGCTGAGGCAGAAGGATCACCATGAGTTCAGTGTTAGCATGAACTACATAGTGAAAGCTGGTCTCAAAGGAAAAAGAAGACCAGGAATACAGCTCAGCAGCATAAACGCCTACCTGGCAAGTATAACGTCCTAAGTTTGATCCTTGGTGTTGTGTTGCTGTGGTGTCGGTGCCAAAAGAAACAACGAGAAGACCTGATGAAGGTAACCCAGAGGACTCACCGAGACTTGTCCCTCTCGAAGTGAGCCTTGATCCTCAGAAGGATGTTCCTTTTTTTTTTTTAAAGAATTTTTTATTTTTATTTATTTTTTTCTTGTTTCAGAACCTTTGTTTATTCACTCATTTCTATGGCTGGCTCAGCCTGCCCCCAGGGCAGGGCTGGCGCCGCATGTGGTTCCCGGGGATCGAACCACGGTCGCTGAAGCCGCCCAAGCTTTCCCAAGCAGGCGCTTTAGACCGCTGAGCCATCCTGCCGGGCCCCAGGCCCCGGATGTTCCTTTTATTGTGTTCAAGAACAGGAAATTGCGGAACTGCTTTGGGGAAATTGAAAACATTCCAAGCAGGGGAGGGGACAACCAGAACTCCTGCAGGTGTCCTTGGGCTCTGTTGTTCTCTACTAAAGATACTTTGACCTTATCTCTTTTTTTTTTTTTTTTTTAATTTTATTTTTTTTTCTTGTTTCAGAGCCTTTGTTTGTTTATTCACTCATTTTTATGGCCGGCTCAGCCCGTCCCGAGGGCAGGGCTGGCGAAGCATGTGGTGCCGGGGATCGAACTGCGGTCCCTGAAGCCGCCCAAGCTTTCCTAAGCAGGCGCTTTAGACCACTGAGCCATCCCACTGGGCCCCTGTCCTTATCTCTATATTGAACCAGGCAGGATGTTTTTCTCAGCACTGGGGGTAGCTTTTTGCCCCCACGAAGGGAAGCCCAGTCCCACCTGCACACACTTGATCAATTTCCTGGCTTCCTGCCAGCTCCCAACGTACAACACTTGGTACCACACATACACAAAAAAAAAAAAGTCAAAAGAAACGTTACAAGGGAATGAGAAGCTGCATGTTACACACATGCACACAGCAAGTTAATGTCAGTCAGTTCTTGGCGAAAGAAAGCAAGGATTTGGGGAGGAGCACCAGATTGTTAATTCAGTGTCTGGTGAGGAAAAACCAGTTGCTTAGAGAGATGGGCCCTTACAGCAAGTGTGAAGGCTTTAGGAAAGGGAAACCCATTGGGAATAGCGTGCTGTAGGAATAATGAAGGCCGTGTGGCTAGAACCTAGCATCCTTGGGGAGGATGGCAAGAGAAGAGGTCACAGCATTAATAGAGACCACACAGTTGGGGAAGCCTTTGGTCTGTTCTGAGGTTGGGGTCAGCCTCAGGGGTTACATGACCAGGCTTTGTGTGATAGATCCCTTGGCCACTGTGTCCGGAATATAGGGAAGGGCCAACCTGTGGCTCATGCCTTTTGTTTTAAGTTGGTCTAATGGGCTATGGTTGTAGTACCTAACTAAAACATACTGGAGACATGGAGCTTCCTGCTTGTCCATTGCCAGACACCATCTCCTGGATTCCTTCTCAAAGAAAGGGTGACTGGGTGCCATGAAGGCCAAAGGATAGGTGAGCAATCATAGCCCAGGACATGTTGCAGTAGCTAGGCTTCCCAGCTCTGCCTCCTTCTGTTGTGTGCTATGTGGCCTCAGTCGGTATATCTCTCTTGTGCTTTAGTTTCCTCATCTATAAAACACAGTCCTTATAGTTATGGTAGTGAGAATTTAGTACAGCTAAAATTCTTAGCCTTGCTCACAAGTGCTAGGTAAATGGTAATCTTTGTAGGGATATCCCAGGCCAGGGGACAGCTCCCCAGCACCCCCATCAGATGTTTTACATCACATATTGGTGAGATTAAGGAGAGAGGAGTCCTGCAATACATGCCTGTTTTCTGACCATAATTAGAAAAAAAAAGAGGATGAGAACCTGGGTTGAGTAGAATGAGAACAGAGAAATGTCAATAGGGTCAAGAATTCAAACTATATCCTCCAGGGTGTACTTTTTATCTTTCTTTTTCCTTTTTTTGCTTGGCCAAAACTCACTCTGCAGCATCAATTTCTCATTCTTCAATTTTATTTTTTTTCTAATAAACTTTGCCACTGCTAAAAAGTAAAAAAACAAGTATCTCTAATTGCTCTCAAAGATCAGGCCAACACTTCCAGTTTTTAACCACTGTTAGAACCAAACCAAGAGGAGGAGGATGGGGAGCAAATAGGTGAGATGCCATCAATACCATAAGGGGTAGAATCACCAGGCAAGAGGCAGATGTAGCTGTCACTACACCCAGTGATAATGGAGGTGGTTGATAACCCATGTGGCCTTGTTAGCTTTCTCTACCACAGGAAGGTGGATGCAGTCTACCCAGATACAGTGGCACTGACCTTCGACCCTGTCAACCAGTGGCTGTCCTGCATATATAGGGACCATAGCATCTACATCTGGGATGTCAAGGACATCAACAAAGTGGACAAGATATGGTCAGAGCTTTTCCATAGCTCCTATGTCTGGAATGTGGAGGTGAGTCCCTCTTCTTGACCCTGCTCAGTCCCCATTTGGGGCTCAGCTGGTGGCATCTTCCATAGAGTTTGAGGTACCCATTGGGCTATTCCTTCCAAATGACTCATTGACTCTCTTGGAGGTGCTAGGGACACAGTTAAGAAACAGATGAGAGGGGCTAGGGAAATAGCTCAGTAAAATAAGTGCTTGCCTGGCAAATGCAAGGACCTGAGTTTAATCCCCAGTCCTGCAAAAAAAAAAAAAAAGACGTTTTAGGGGCTGGGGAGATAACTCCATGGCATAAGTGCCTGCCTGGCAAGTGCAAATCCCAGTCCTGAAAGAAGTAGGGAGGAAGGAGGGAAGGAAGAAAGAGGAGGGGAGGGGAGGAGAGAGAAGAAACAGATGAGAGGATCTACCTCTCAAGTCTGGGCAACCACTGAGCTACTTCAGTGTGAACAAGACATGTTGATTACACGAGTTTGTTTGCAATTCTGTACCGTCTCTACCTCATAAAAACCTTCACTGAGCTGTAAAGTCAGCCTGGTTCTTCAAAGAGACCAAAACCTTTCAATCAGTCAGTAAACATTCTGTGTTAGCCTTGGGCTTTCAATAATTAGACTGCAGTATATCTTGATTGGGATCTCTGAGTTTATCATACTTGGAGTTTGTTGAGCTTGCATGTCTTTTATCAAATTTAGGAATTTTTTTTTAAGATAGGCACAATAGTGAGTGCCTGTAGTCTCTGTTACTCAGGAAGATGAGGGAGAAAGAGCACTTGAACCCGAGAGTTCAAGACTAGCCTGGGTAACATAGTAATGATACAGGGAGAAAAAACTGATCCCTGGTGAATGACCTCTGAAATGATACAGGGGAAAAATGATCTCCCAACCTGAAAAGTACCTGGGATGAGTTTGTGTTCTCTGAAACTGAAGAATGAATTTTAGGGACAAACGGAGGTTATGAGCAGAATATATTTATCAGGGGAAAGAAAGTTCTTGTCAGAGAGGGACGGGGGGGGGGGGGGGGGTTGTCCCCAGGAAGCTGTCTCTTCCAGGGACTTTTATAGAGGAAAATCATGTGGTGAGGCAGGTCTAAGGTCGTGGAGAACATGGGAACTCGCTTAGTGGGCATGTGGTGGGACAAAACTGTGGACAACAAATGAGATTACAGGCACTGTTGTTCAGGGAAAATTGATTAAATCCAGGACCAAATGGGGAAGTGAGCTCTTTCAAGGTGATTGATACTTACTTAGCATATAAATCCCTGATGCCCATTCTTAGGGAAGTATGTGGTTGCATTTGTTTACTCTTGTCTTGAGATCTGACCCATGGCAGAGGAATGGCTGTCTGAAGTTGTAAAGTCACCTTGTCTTCCACATCATCCTTGAAGGCCTGGCCCTATCTGACTGCCTATAATATTTCTAATTTAGTTACCTACACCTTTTTTCATAAATAAAAAAGCATGCCAGGCATGGTGGTGCATGCCTGTGATCCTAGCACTTTGGGACGATTACCACAAATTCAAGGTCAGCCAGGGCTACACAGTGAGTTGTACAACCAGTGTGAACTACATAAGAAGACCCAGTCTAAAATAAAAGCAGGGGAGCCTGGCAGGATGGCTCAGTGGTCTAAAGCGCCTGCTTAGGAAAGCTTGGGCAGCTGCAGGGACCGAGGTTCGATCCCGGCACCACAAGGCTGTGCCAGCCCTGCCCTCAGGGCAGGCTGAGCCAGCCATAAAAATAAATAAATAAATAAATAAATAAATAAATAAATGTTCTGAAACAAGAAAAAAAATAAAATTAAATTAAAAATTCTTTAAAAAAATAAATAAAATAAAAGGAAGTTTTCAGATTTTTAGGTATAAAGATACATTCTCCTTTTTCCTTCCAAGATTCCCATAATGTATATGTTGGTGTTCTTGATGTTCCATAGGTCCCTAATCGTAAATGCTGCTCTCTCTCTCTCTTTTTTTTTCTTTCTTAAAAATAATTTTAACTTCCCACAGTCAGGGAGATAGCTCAATAGAATAAGTGCTTGCCTAGCAAGCTCAAGGTTCTGAGTTCAATCCTTGGTTCTACAAAATAATATTATTTTAGCTTACCTATAATTTGTTTCTTGTTTTTATTTTGGTACTGGGGATCGAACTCAGGACCTTGCATTGTCTGGCAGGAGCTTATGCCACTGAGCTATCTCTGGAGCCCTTCTGTTCACTTTTTTTTTTTTTTTTTTTTTTCTTGTTTCAGAACCTTTGTTTGTCTATTCACTCATCTTTATGGCCGGCTCAGCCCCCCCCCCCCCCCCCCCCCCCCCCCCCCCCGAGGGCAGGGCTGGAGCAGCATGTGGTGCCAGGGATCGAACCACTGTCCCTGAAGCCACCCAAGCCTTCCTAAGCAAGCGCTCTAGACCACTGAGCCATCCCACCGGGCCTTCTCTTCACTTTTTGGCACAATTTTTTTTTCTGTTACACTGTGTGATTTCAGCTGACCTCTCTTTCTTTCTTTCTTTCTTTCTTTCTTTCCTTGTCTTTTTGAGACAGGGTCTTACTGTACAGTTCAGGCTGGCTTTGAGCTCACTTTTGTAGCCGAGGCTGGTCTCAAACTCACATTGATCCTCCTGCCTTAGCCAAGTGCTGGGATTACAGCCGTGCGCCACCACGCCCAGCTCCTGACTTCTTTTTTTTTTTTAGCTGACCTATCTTTAAATTCACTGATTGGGGCCCCGGCAGGATGGCTCAGTGGTCTAAAGCGCCTGCTTAGGAAAGCTTAGGCAGCTTCCGGGACCGCGATTCAATCCCCAGCACCACATGCTGTGCCAGCCCTGCCCTGAGGGCAGTCTGAGCTGGCCATAAAAATAAATAAACAAAAGTTCTGAAACAAGAAAAAAAGCAAAATAAATAAAATTCTTTAAAAAAAAAAATTCACTGATTACTTCAACTTTAAGCTCCTGCTAAATCCTAGTGGAGGGCCAGCAAGGTGGCTCAGTAGTCTAATGCAAGCTTGAGCAACCACAGGGACCATGGTTCAATCCCCGGCACCACATGCTGCATGCCAGCCCCACTCAGGACAGGCTGAGCCAGCCATAACATAATAGTAAATAAATAAATAAATAAATAAATAAATAGTTTAAAAAATAATAATGAAAAAGATCCTAGTGGAATTTTTCATTTTACTTATCTGTCATTTCAGCTCCAGATTTCTATTTGGTTCTATTTTATAATTTTCTTTTTTGATACTGCAACTGGGCATGGTGGCACATTCCTGTAATCTCAGCACTCAGGAGGCTGGATCAGAATGTTCACCATGAGTTCAAGGCCAGCCTGAACTACAGAGTAAGACCTTGTCCCAAAAAGCCAAAAAGATACCACTTGGTAAAAACATCATTCTCTTAGTTTTCTTTACTTTTCTCAGCATATTTAAGATCACTGATTTGTAGTCTTTGTCTAAAAGCCCAATCTGAACCTTCTCAGACACAGTTAATATCTTGTGTTCTGTAACTAGGTAAAGCTTTCTTTCTTGGGGGACAAATGGAGGTTATGAGCAGAATATATTTATATATTCTGAGGAACTGGGGGAGTGGGGGCGAGCAGTTGTCCCCGGGAAGCTGTGTCTTCCCCACCAGTGCTGGGATTACAGGCATGGGCCACTGTGCTCAGTCTCATTTGGATCTCAGCACGCCATGGGGGTAGGGCCAGCATGGCACACAGGAGATCGGTCCCTGCATCTGGTCTGCCTGGGTAGACTTTCAACCTGCTGGGCTATCTGGCTGGCCTCCTCCTCCTGTTCTCTCCCCCTCCCTCTTCTCTTCCTCCTCCTCCTCCTCTTCCTCTTCTTCCTCTTTCCCCTTCCCCCTCCCTCCTCCTCCCTCCCTCCTCCTTTCCTTCCTTCCTTCCTTCCTTCCTTTCTTTCTTTCTTTCTTTCTTTTCAGGACAGGGGTTCAAACTCATGACCTAGCACTTGCCAGGCAGGCACTTGTGCCTCAGAGATATCGCTCCAGCCTCCTTTTTTTTTTATATTGAGACTGGGTCTCAATATGCAATTCAGTGGACCTTGAACTCAAATAGCCCAAGCTGGCCATGAACTCTCAGTGATCCTCCTTTCTCAGCCTCCTAACACTAGAATCATAGGTTTGCATCACAGCTGGCCCATGCTTGCTTCTTTGTTACATGCTTGCCTCATATTTGTTGGTGTCATTGTTTTTTTTTTTTTGTTTTTTTTTTAATTTTATTTATTTATTTTTTCTTGTTTCAGAACCCTTGTTTGTTCATTCACTCATTCCCATGGCCAGCCCAGCCTGCCCCGAGGGCAGGGCTGGCCCAGCATGTGGTGCTGGGGATCGAACCCAGGTCCCCGAAGCCGCCCAAGCCTTCCCAAGCAGGCGCCTTAGACCACTGAGCCATCCTGCCGGGCCCCTGTTGGTGTCATTGTTGAAAACTGAATATTCTATATAATGTGATGAACTCTAGAAGTCAGATTATCTGCTTTGGTCATGGTTTATTCTGGCTGATTGTTGGGGATTGTTTATTAGTAACTTTTCTGAGCTATTTTGTAAGAACTATATTCTTCATCATGTCTTGTCACTGAAGTTTCCATTGTATTGTATTATTTTTATGTTCAGGTTATGATTTGACAGATTTCCTAAAATGTAAAAGTTAAGCAATTTTATTATTTCATCTTGGTTTTTTTTTCCTTTAAAGATATGTCATTTCTAATGTCCTTCATCTATTATTTTCACTCCCCTTTTGTTTTTTTGTTTTTTGTTTTTAAGAATTTATTTATTTATTTTTTGTTTTTTTTTTTTTTTCAGAACTTTTGTTTATTTATTTATTTTTATGGCCAGCTCAGCCTGCCCTGAGGGCAGGGCTGGTACAGCATGTGGTGCTCGGGATCGAACTGTGGTCTCTGCAGCCACCTGAGCTTTCCTAAGCAGGCGCTTTAGACCACTGAGCCATCCTGCCAGGCCCGTCACTCCCCTTTTGAAAGTTCTTGAGAGTTCACAGTTCTGGAAATGTTGATATGGGCAACAGTTTTTGCCAGTTTAATAGGTGAGCAGACAATATGCTTTTAGCAGATTTTTACCCTGCCATCTTCAAAAATTTTACTTGACATTTGTCTTTTATTCTAAAAGAAACTATGTATTTAGTTCTTTTTTAAAATTTGATTTTAGGGGCCCAGCGGGATGGCTCAGTGGTCTAAAGCGCCTACTTGGGAAGCTTGGGCGGCTTCAGGGACCGCGGTTCGATCCCCAGCACCACATGCTGCGCCAGCCCTGCCCTCGGAGCGGGCTGAGCCGGCCATAAAAATGAGTGAATAAACAAACAAGGGTTCTGAAATAAAAAATAATAATAACAATAAATAAAATTTAAAAAAAAATTTTTTTTGATTTTAAAGAAGAAAGAAACAAAGCAGATAACAAGAACAAAGACAAAGCACTCTAAGACCAGAAAAATGGTACAAAATTTCAAAACAAGAACAGGAAATTAATAGTAGCTATTATATTACATATTATCATCAATTCTGTTGCTCATACTACCAGGTACAGGCATGTAAGATTGGTCAAATAGCTAAAATATTGAAACATTCCATAAACCTTGAAATCTTTTTGTCCTTTTTATTTTTATTTATTTATTTTTTTTTTTTTTTTGTGGGAGTGGGGTTCAAATTCACGACCTTGCACTTGCCCAGCAGGCACTTGTGCCTCGGAGCCATCTCCCCAGCTCCCTAAATTTGAAGATACTTTTTTTTTTTTTTCCTTTGGCAGGACCAGAGGTGGAACTCATGACCCTGCACTTGCCAGGCAAGCACTTATGCCACAGAGCTATCTCCCCAGCCCCAGTCCTTTTTATTTTTTTAATTTATTTTGAAGAATATAAAAATAATAGGTAAGACATTAGAAATGATACACCCTTTGGGGGCCAGGGCGATAGCCCAGGAGCAAAAATGCCTGCCTGGCAAGTATAAGGCCCTGAGTTCAATCCCTGGTTCCAGGGAGGGAGGGAGGGAAGGTGGGAGGACACGCCTTTAAACAAAAACAAGATGGAAGGTATTCATCAGCGGTTGTTGTGTTACATGTTGCTGTCTTCCATTTAGTGGCTCAGATTATTCCTTCTTATGTTGGCCTTACTGTATCATTTTTGTTGTTTGAAGTTCATTCTGTAGTAGATTGATAGGATAAGAACAGTATTTCCTGATTTTTCTTTCCTTAATCTTTTTTTTTTTTTTTTTTTCCTTTTCTGGATAAACATTTTCTTTCCTTACCTATTTTAAATGTCTTGCATCCTTTTTTGTATGCTTCATGATTTTTCACTGAGCTGTCCATTTTACTTGGAAATTTATTTGTAAGGCTTTTTAAGTCCTGGCCTGAGTCAAGTAATAAATGGCAGAATTTTGTATGGGGGGGTACTGGAAATTGAACCTAAAGAGTACTAAGTTAAATCCCTACCCCCAACCTCCCTGTTTTTGAGATAATCTTGCTAAGTTGCCCAGGCTAGCCTCAAACTTAGTCTTATAGCCTCAACTTCTCAAATAGCTGGGATTACAGATATGTGCCACCATGTCTGGGTCTTGTTTGTTCTTAACATAAAAGGTCTAGCATTGTACTTGTATTCAGCTAGCTTTTTCACTAGAATATAACAGCGCATCATTGTATAGTAATTGAGATAATCACAATGTATCACTCTTCCTCTTGATCTCTGGGAACTATAGGTATATCCTGAATTTGAAGATAAAAGAGCTTGTTTGCCATCAGGATCTTTTCTGACTTGTTCCTCAGACAACACCATTCGCTTCTGGAATGTGGACAGCAGCCCTGAGTCTCACTGGCAGAAAAATAGCTTGAGCAATGTGAGTACATTTATTATGATCTATCTTTTAAGTGGAATGAAGACCTCTTCAAGCCACCATGTAGAGCAGGAAAGAAGGACCCTTAAGGAACCTACATGTTAAGTTTTACTAAGTGCAAGAACCAGGAACCAGGGCCTGGCAGGATGGCTCAGTGGTCTAAAGCACCTGCTTGGGAAAGCTTGGGCGGCTTCAGGGACCACGGTTCAATCCCCAGCACCACATGCTGCACCATCCCTGCCCTCGGGGCGGGCTGAGCCGGCCATAAAAATGAGTGAATAAACAAACAAAGGTTCTGAAACAAGATAGATAGATAGATAGATAGATAGATAGATAGATAGATAGATAGATAAAGAGCCAGGAACCATGAGGGATCTATATATGTTTCTTTTATTTTTATCCCTTTCTTCTTTCTGAGGGGGCATGATCTGTCCTCACTTCTTTTTTGTCCACCAGCTCCTGACCTCCAGGCATATATGGATATGAAACAACCTTTAGGCAGCACCACACACTCAAGCAAGGTGAATTTGTTCCCCAAGTCTTAAGTCAAAACTCCCTGGGACAGCACCTGATGGGCTACTGCCCTGGTCTTAAGTAGCTGCCACATTAGCAGGCCTGAGAGTGCTAATAGGATTGTAGAGCCTCTTGATGGTGGCTAGGAGAAACAGTTCAGTGAAGAAATGCTGGTTAGTATTGCCTAGGTCACTTTCTGGGGAGATGAAAACTGAATCATACATTTGTTTAGTGTAGCTCCTTACTGAATCTGTGCCATGGGCTTTGCTACATGCTTGTGGTACAGTAGTGACTAATAGCAACCCTGCTTCTGCCCTTTAATACCCCACAAGTCTAGTGGGTAGAGACATGACGTGATTGGATAACTGTACAGATTATGTTTAATCACAAGTATAGTAATCACTGTGAAAGAAAAGGACATTGCATGGTATCAGTAGGATACATAGACTAATAAAAAAATGGATTTATTTTGTTTCAAGAAAATCACTTTATTCTAATTAATTCACAAGTGATACTGCAGCAATTGTTTTTGAAACAGGGTATTACTATGTAGTTTAGGCTGGTCTCTTAAACACTGTCATTCAACTCATGATTCTCCTGGGTCAATCTCCTGAGTGCTGAGATTATATGCATGCACCACTATGCCTAGTGCCACAGCTGGTTTAGAGTCCATACCAACATTTATCCCAAATCATATACCATTACTATGAAGTTCTACATAGTCAAAACACTCTCTTCAAACCTTCTGAAGAAGTTTAACTTATGGTTTTATTTATTTATTTATTTTCTTATATCAGAACTCTTGTTTGTTTGTTTATTTATTTATTTTAATGGCCGGCACAGCCTGCCCAGAGGGCAGGGCTGGTGCAGCATGTGGTGCCGAGGATGGAACCTCGGTCCCTGTAGCCGCCTAAGCTTTCCTAAGCAGGCACTTTAGACCACTGAGCCATCCTGCTGGGCCCCAACTTACAGTTTTATACTTTATATTTTTTATTAATTATATTTTCTGCTAATACAATTTAGAGTTCAATTCCCAGTTCTTCAGTTTGAATATTTTTTTATCTTTTTTTTTCTTTCTTTCTTTTTGAGATAGGGTCTCACTATGCAGTTCAGGCTGGCCTTGAGCTCACTTTTGCAGCCCAGGCTGGTCTCGAACTCACACCAATCCTCCTGCCTCAGCCTCCCGAGTGCTGGGATTACAGGCATGCACCACCACGCCCGGCTAATTTGAATATTTTTAATAAAACAAGATTCATAGATTCCAGCATATTAACAGAGTTGTAAAACTATAACCATAATTTAGCTTAAGGGCTAGGGAGATAGCTCAGCAGTCTAAGCACCTGCTTGGCAAGCACCCTGGGTTGAATCCCCTTCCTGGAACCCCAGGCCCGCTGTGCCAGCCACCCAAACTGGGCATGGTAGCACACACTTATAGTCCCAGCACTGGGGAGGCTGAGACAGGAGAATCACTATGAGTCCGAATGAACTGCATAGCGAGACCCTATACCAAATATTTATTTATTTATTTATTTATTTTATTCTTGTTTTCAGAACATTTGCTTATTCACTCATTTTTTTATGGCCGGCTCAGCCCGTCCCGAGGGCAGGGCTGGCACAGCATGTGGTGCCGGGGATCGAACCGCGGTCCCTGAAGCCGCCCCAAGCTTCCCCAGGCAGGCGCTTTAGACCACTGAGCCATTCCGCCAGGCCCCCCTATACCAAATAAATAAGTAAATTTTTAAAAATTTAAATTAAGGGGCCCGGCAGGATGGCTCAGTGGTCTAAAGAGCCTGCTTAGGAAAGCTTAGGTGGCTGCAGGGACTGCGGTTTGATCCCCAGCACCACATGCTGCGCCAGCCCTGCCCTCAAGGCAGGCTGAGCCAGCCATAAGAATAAATAAATAAACAAACAAAAGTTCTGAAACAAGAAAAAAAATAACCCGGACGTGGTGGCACATACCTGTAATCCTAGCACTCGGGAGGCTGAGGCAGGAGGATCGGTGCGAGTTCGAGACCTGCTTGGGCTACAAAAGTGAGCTCAAGGTCAGTCTGAACTGCATAGCGAGACCCTGTCTCAAAAAGACAAAAAAAAAAAAGAAAGAAAGAAAATAAAATAAAAATAAGAATAAATTTTTTTAATTTAAATTAAGCTTAGGACATATTTGTTATACCTAATCGAAACACACCATCTACTGGCCATGTCTCTCATACCACCCCCAAATCTAGGCAACCACTGAGCTGGTTCAGTGTGAACATCTTGATTAAGCAAAGCCATTTGTAATTCTGCAGTTTCTGCACTTCTTTGAAACCTTCATAGAGCTTAAGGTCATTCTGGTTCTGTGAACACTCCAGAAACTTTCCATTCATAACATTAGGGTCACCAAATTGCTGCTGCTGCACGGGCTAGGTTCCCCTAGGCTCCTGCTCTGTAGGCCCAGTGTTAATCTTCCCCACTGATGCCTCTAATGATGGCATCCAACAGCAGCACCCATAGCCACAGCACCTGCACTGGTGCCATCCGGGGCCATCAGAGCTGGCTGGTAGGGAGCAACAGCAGTTGAGTCCACTGCACGTGGTAGGGCTGCTGCTGGAGTCTGAGCTACTGGTACCAGCTGGGATGCAATTCCTACCAGAGGGGCCACATGGATGACATGCAGCTCCAGCTTCTGTGTCATCCTCAGCACACGGCTGCTCCATATCTAATAAAGCAAAATGCTGTGAAGACTATAGCAGCTTCTCAAAAGTAGGAGATGGAAGAGCACAGTGCAGGTTTAAATTTTTAAAAAACTTTTACTGTAAAAAAGACATTGTCGGCCGGGCGTGGTGGCGCACGCCTGTAATCCCAGCACTCGGGAGGCTGAGGCAGGAGGATCGGTGCGAGTTCGAGACTAGCCTGGGCTACAAAAGTGAGCTCAAGGCCAGCCTGAGCTGCATAGTGAGACCCTGTCTCAAAAAGACAAAAAAAAAAAAGACATTGTCACCAGGTATGATGGTGCACACCTGTAATCCCAGCAGTTGGAGGTGGAGGCAGGAGGATTTCTGAGATTGAGGTTGGCCTGGACTACTAGGGAAACCCTGTCTCTTCCCATTAATCCTCAAAATACTCCCCCTCCTCCAGGTGTGGTGTTGCATGCCTCTAATCCCAGCACTCTGGAAAGCTGAGACAGGAGGATTGCTTTGAGTTCAAGGCCAGCCTGGACTACATAGTGAGTTTAAAACCAGACTGAACTATATAGCAAGACCTTGTCTAAAAACAAAAAAGGCATGAGGAATGGTAGCACATACTTGTCATTTCAGCATTTGAGGGGCTGAGGCAGATGGATTACTGTGAGTTTGAAACCAGCCTGGGCTACCTAGTGAGTTCAAGGCCAGCCTGAACTGCATAGCAGGATTCTGACTCAAAAATAAATAATGCTCCCTTTCTTTGAACACATATATTCCATGGATCTTCATACTTTCTGAGCCAGTGCTGCAAGTCTTCTTTTATGACTATCTTTATAAGGTATGTTCAAAAATATAGTGAATGCCTCTGCTAAATGCTGTCTAATTGAAAGCAGGCTTGTAAAAACCTAAGTGTGGGGCCTGGCGGGATGGCTCAGTGGTCCAAAGCGCCTGCTTGGGAAAGCTTGGGCAGCTTCAGGGACCGCGGTTCGATCCCCGGCACCACATGCTGCGCCAGCCCTGCCTGTGGGGCGGGCTCAGCCGGCCATAAAAATGAGTGAATAAACAAACAAAGGTTCTGAAACAAGAAAAAAATTTAAAAAAATAAAGTAAAATTAAAAAAAAAAAAAAACCTAAGTGTGTCTTCACCCACCTTATTTACTGCATGTAACACCATGTATCATCTGGCTGTCCCCTAAAGTCAAAATAACCATTAATGCTATAAATCAGTTCAGGAGATGGAGGTAGTCACAGCGGCACAACCAAAGATACAAAAGAGAACTTTGAGAACTGCTTCAGAAAGTGGCAAGAATGATATCATAAGTTTGTTTGAAGCAAGGGAGAGTGTTTTGAGGAAGATTAATGACAATATGTCCTTTATTATAATTTTAAAAAAACTTAAACATCCTCAGTATTTTATGATTTTTTTTTTTTTTTTTTTTTTTTTTCTTTTTTTGGCCAGCTCAGCCTGCCCTATGGGCCAGGCTTTCATGGCATGTGGTGCCAGGGATCCAACTGCGATCCCTGCTCTTTGCTGAGGCTTGCTTAAGCAGGCGCTTTAGACTACTGAGCTATCTTGCCAGCCCCTGTATTTTATGATTGTACATCATATATAATGCTATTTTAGGATCTTGTCTGGGTCATTGGAAGCAGCCTCCTGTTAGAAGAAACAATGAGCCATAATATTCAGGGTTGGGAGGAGAAAAGAGAATAGGGGAGGGGCCTGGCAGGATGGCTCAGTGGTCTAAAGCGCCTGCTTAGTAAAGCTTAGGCGGCTGCAGGGACCAACGGTCAATCCCCGGCACCACATGCTACGCCAGCCCTGCCCTCAGGCAGGCTGAGCCGGCCATAGAAATAAATAAATAAACAAACAAATAAAAGTTCTGAAACAAGAAAAAAAACACAATAAAATTTCTTAAAAAAAAAAACAAAAAACGAGGGGCTGGGGAGATAGCTCTGTGGTGTAAGTGCCTGCCTGGCAAGTACAAGGTTGTGAGTTCAAACCCCAGTCCCACAAAAAAAAAAAAAAAGAACAACAACAACAACAAAAAACGAGACTAGGGAAGAGGGTTCCACAACCCCTGAAGAATAACCTATGCAGAGGCCCTGATGTGTGAATTAGTTTGTTGAATTGGAAAACCTGAAGGTCAGTGTGGCTAGAACAAAAAGGCTGTTACTTAAGGATCTGTATAGCAGGTGCTCCTTTTCTACCCCCCACCCCATTGTCCCTCTGTACTGCGATGGTTTCACACAATAGAAAAACTGAAAACGAGGTAGATTATGGTTTTCTTCCTTATAAAAGGAATCTGGAGGTGCTGGTGCAGGCAATTTGGGCAGCTCTGGAAAGCCCTTACAGAGTCAAAGGACTTCTGTTTCCAACTGTCATTTGAGGGAGTAGTTCTCATCTTCATAATCCATAATGGTTGCTGGAGCCTCACTTGTCATATCTGGGTTCCAAGTGCTAAGATTTGAGGAAAGGCAGAAAAAGGGTTCTCATTTGTTGTACATCTCACTGCCTAGAGCTTATTCCTGTAGCTTCATCTAGTTACAAGGAACACTGGAAAACAGGTTTTGAGGCTCCCAGCTCAAATCTGGAATTGTATTGCTAATGAACAAGGAATGGGATAAAAAGGGATGACAGGCTACAAGGAGACACAGAATTCCTCAGTGCTGACCTTAGGCCTCTCCTTGCAGACCCTGCTAAAGGTAATTTATGTGGAGAATGACATCCAGCACCTGCAAGACACGTCCCATTTCCCAGACCGTGGCAGTGAAAATGGGACACCCGTGGATGTGAAAGCTGGGGTGCGAGTCATGCAGGTCAGTCCTGATGGCCAGCACTTGGCCTCAGGCGACCGAAGTGGAAATGTGAGGCAAGTGAGTCTTGGCCATGCCCGTGTATGTCTCTTGCCAGGTGCAGTGGTGCATGCCAGTAATGCCAGCGCTTGGGAGTCTTGGGGAATTCCAAGTTCAGAGCCAGGTGTGGGCTACAACCCTATTGCAAAAAAACATGTACGCTTCCCAGCTCCAAAGAGCAGAAAAACGGTCTTGGCACCTCCAGCTGCCCGCTGGGCATCAGGAGCTGTGAGTAGCAATCCAGTAACTAATCACCTCTGGAAACTTAAGCAAGAGGGGCTTCCAGAGAAGCTGAAATCTGGATAACCAGCAGGACCTCAGGAATTAGGTCATGCAGAATTTGCCTACTGGGCAGACAAACTGGCACCAAAGCTAAAATGTCAGTGCCAGCTTCAAGGGGTCCTGGAGCCCTGAGAGAGTGTCCAAGAGGGTAGGACATTTGAGAATTTGCGTACCCTCCTTGTCAAGGTTTTTCAATATGTAGGTGCTTGGCAGAGCTCGAGCCTTGTCATAGGCCATGTTTAAGATAATGCATGACACCTGTGACAGTGTCAGTGTTAGAACTATCAGGAAGTAAAACAAGTTAGGGACAATTAGAAAGCATGTGCCCCATAAGAGACCAACCATCCTAGGACATCCAGAAATCAGGTTCCAAGTTGTCCTTTTGCCCCTTGCCCAAGAAGAGTAGAAAATGCAGATTTTTCTGTAAAATTCTGATTTATTTTTTCAAGACAGGATCTCACTATGTAGTATATATTAGCCTTGAACTCACCACAATGTTCCTGCTTCAGCCTCCCAAGTGCTAGGATTACAGGCATGTGCTAACACCTTTGGCCAAAGTTCTGATTTTTCCATGCTCACAACTGTTGTTATACCCATCATTGGATGAGACAGTAATATAGGACAAGGTTGCTTCCTTGACAGGCCCCTGCTAAGAATGAAGCAGAAATAAGAACTAACATGGTCTAGATTCTTCCCCTTGTGGGTGCTGGCTTGATCACCATGTGCATATAATCCCTTCTGTGTAAGTGCAATTTTAGCTCTACTTTTAGATAGTTTAACTGAGACCAGAAAAGCTAAGCAGCTGGCTAAAGTCACACAGATAGTGAAAAATCTATGCTGACCTGTTGACTAATTTCTTTTTTTTTTTTTCTTTTTTTGTCTTTTTGAGACAGGGTCTCCCTGTGCAGTTCAGACTGGCCTTGAGCTCACTTTTGTAGCCCTGGCTGGTCTCAAAATCACATTGATCCTCCTGCCTCAGCCTCCCAAGTGCTGGGATTACAGTGTGCCACCATGCCCAGCTGTTGACTGATTCCATATGAAGTGGATGAGCAAAGTCTAGATTTTTGAGACTCTTTAACAGAGATGGCAAAATGAAGGAGTGAGAGTCCAGCCTTTGAGTATGACCTCAGACCTCAGGCTCTTTTTTCCTCTGAGACCATCTGTATATTGCCCCACACAAATAAGTCTTCCCCCAGGGAAATGTCCTTGATCCATGACTGACAAGGGTCTGGTGCCTACAGAGCTCTCCCTGGCTCCCTGATGTTCCCTTTTTTTTTTTTTTTTTTTCTTTTTTTTTTGTATTTTTGAGACAGGGTCTCGCTGTGCAATTGAGGCTGGCCTTGAGCTCACTTTTGTAGCCCAGGCTGGTCTCGAACTCGCACCAATCCTCCTGCCTCAGCCTCCCGAGTGCTGGGATTACAGGCGTGCGCCACCATGCCCGGCATGTTCCCTTTTTTTTTTTTTTCAGAACCAAGGATTGAACTCAGGTCCAGTCCTGGTGCTTGCCAGGCAAGCACATATTCTATTGAGCTATCTCCCCAACCCTCTGCTATTTCCTTTCTTTCTTTTTTTTTTTTTGTCTTTTTGAGACAGGGTCCTGCTATGCAGTTGAGGCTGGCCTTGAGCTCACTTTTGTAG
>PVJA010004915.1:49560-63273 GCA_004027025.1 Myocastor coypus | reverse complement strand
TCCACGAACTGTGCTTCATGGATGAGCTGGTCAAGGTGGATGCCCATGATGCTGAGGTGCTCTGCTTGGAGTATTCCAAGCCTGAGACTGGTAAGCCACAGAAAGGGGTGATTTGGATCTAGTGGGACTGTGGATGAGATCATCAGGGTCCTGTGTTTAGTAAGGGACCCTGTTATTAGACCCTAGGATCAAGGTGTTCTGCAGGCAGGGCTCAGCTCAGCTTGCTTCTGCTGAGCCCAGCACCCTGAGCTGTTCCCAAGCTAATATAGTGAGTAAATGTCTTGGTGAGCTCATCCTCTGCTGGAAAAAGGTGACTGACTATAAGACATTATTTTGGAAAAGTTTGAAGCCTGGAGAGAAATTTCAAGATCCTGTGCGTGCCCTTCACCCAGCACCCTCTTGCTTTTCCTTTGAAAGCCAATTAAGGGGCCAGGCATGGTGGCGCATGCCTATAATCCCAACACTTGGGAGACTGAGGCAGGAGGATCAGTACGAGTTTGAGACCAGCCTGGGCTACAAAAGTGAAAGTGAGCTCAAGGCCAGCCTGAACTGCACAGCAAGACCCTGTCTCAAAAAGACAAAAAAACAGCCAATTAACTCGTAACTGTGTGTGGCTCTGCTTCCTTCCTATCTCACTGGGTATGCATGTTCCCAAATATATGTCACTCAGATGCTTCGCAGAGCATTTTTTATGAAAGAGGACATCATTCACAGGACTAGACCATGCTTGTCAGTCTGGGGTTTCCCTGCGGTGCTGTGCTGTCATCTGTCCAGTGCTCCTTATTCAAATGTTGCCTGTTTTCCTGATATTGTCCTTTCCAGGTTTACACCTGTAGTTGTCATAGCTCTTCTGTGGATATTACTCTGTAACATTTCTACAATCCTAATGGGCTTTTTTTTTTTTTTTTGTCTTTTTGAGACAGGGTCTCGCTATGCAGTTTAGGCTAACCTTGAGCTTACTTTTGTAGCCCAGGCTGGTCTTGAATCCGCATTGATCCTCCTGCCTCAGCCTCCCAAGTGCTGGGATTACAGGTATGCCACCATAGTCAGTGTAACAGGCATTTTTTATTTAGGTTTTCTACAGAGTACAAACTAGTTGTTTTTTAGAATTTCCCTCAGTTTGATTCATTTTTCACAAGATTTGCTTCAGTTGGTACACCTTTGGCAGGAATCCAATGTAGGTGGTTACATCTTAACATGTTAAATGATTTTTCTCAATGTCTTTTTTTACTCTCCCATCCCCATATCCTCTGCCTCCCAAGTTTTCTTCCATGTACTATAACTCTTCCACCTTTCCTGAGTTTCCCACCACCTCAAGTTGTGTTGTTAGCTCTCTGCCATACCAAGTGACCAGAGCAGGTCCTGCAGGGGCCATGGGGATAGTAGGAAGGCATAGTGGCAGGAGTAGCAGTCGTTAGGGCCTAGGTGAGGCCTGAGAGGACAGAGCTTAAAGAGTGGGAGCAGGATTTTAAGTGAGGCTGAGAGGGTTGCCAGGATTTCACAGAGCATGCCATGGAATTTTACTCTAGCCAAGCATCTACTAGAGCTACTATAGACACTTAGAGGGGAACATCCATATGTGTGTCTTCCTGGACCCATGGTGATTGGGTGGAAGCTCTGGGGAAAGACTACCCAGAACTGAGGTTGTGCCCCTTCCCAAGGTTGACGAAAATTAGCTTCAGTTCTAGAACCCAAGACCGGGCCAGCAAGATAGCTTGGCGGTCTAAAGTGCCTGCTTAGGCAAGCTTAGGCAACTGCAAGGACCATGGTTCAGTCCCTAGCACCACATGCTGTGCCAGCTCCACCCCAAGGGCAGGCTGAACTGGCCATAATATAAATAAAATGAATGAATGAATGAATGAATGAATGAATGAATGAATGAATGAATAGAACCCAAGACCTTTTCCCCCAAGGACTAGCTCAACCACAGAGCCCACTGGAAGGCCAAGGTATCCAGGCAGACTTCAAGAAGCCAAATCCATTGTTTCTACCCACAGGGTTAACTTTGCTGGCCTCAGCCAGCCGGGACCGATTGATCCATGTGCTGAATGTAGAGAAGAACTACCACCTAGAGCAGACTCTGGATGACCACTCATCCTCCATCACAGCTATCAAATTTGCTGGTGAGCCTCTTTCATCCAGCTTTCTGGGCCTTTAGGATTCTTCCTGTAGTTTAAATAGTAAAGGAGAAGCAAGCTCCAGATTTAAGCTAGCTATGTAACAACAGATAAATTCTTTAGGTTGGGGTGTGTGTGTGTGTGTGTGTGTGTGTGTGTGTGTGTGTGTGAGAGAGAGAGAGAGAGAGAGAGAGAATTAATGCACATAGATTTTATGTACACTGTATGAAGCCGTGTGTACCTGTAATCCCCACTAGTATGGAAGCTGAGACAAGAGGGTTTCTTGAGCTCAGTAATTTATTTAAGGTTCACCTGGGGAACACAGTGAGACCACTATCTTAAAAAAAAAAGACAAATGCACAAAATATTTTCCATTTTGTCTCTTAATAAAACCCCAAGGACCATGGTACAATGTTGTTCCAGAACTTAGGAGACTGAGGCAGGAGGTTTACAAATTTGAATCTCACTGGGACAATTCAGTAAGTCCCTGTCTTGAAACAAAAAATAAAAAGTTCTGGAGATATAATGGAGTGCCACAGAAAATTGTTTACAGATAATTTTGTGAATGAGAATGTATTGATGTTTCCTGGTCTCCCTATTTTCTCCCTTGCCCATATGAGGGGATAGGGACCTAGCTAGGGATGCAATATTTGGCAGGATTGTATGAAGACCTCACAAAGGCCTTTGGTCTGCCAAAAACTCTGATATGCCATCTATGTTCCATCATGGAACAGAGGGAGTTAGAACAAATGGGTAAGTGAAATAGCTAGACCAGCAGGGGACTTACCTCTAGTGAATGATCTACATCCTGAGAGGCAATGACTGCCTAAGGATATAGCCAGGAGCCAGTCCTTACAACCCACTGGTAGAGAGCATCACCCTTTGCTAAAGATGCCAGACAGCCTGAGAAGAGAGTTCCTAAGCCAAGCTCCAGGATATCCTACATAGCCAGTCAGAACCCAGTGGAAGCTAAGGAACAATTCAGCATTGTAGCCATCATCTTTGAAACATATACCCAAGCCAGCAAACATAGTATCTGTCATTTACAGCCTGTTACCATGACCATCCACATCAAAGTCACATTTGGACTTCTACATCACTGTTTATGGCCATAGGCTGTTGTCATTGCTCAAGGTCTGAACATAGGTAAATGCTTACATTCAGCAACACCAGGTTTAAAAGCAAGAACATGCCAGGAGCTTGCAGGTGCTTCCTGGGTCCCTCTGAGATCATGCTTCTCTCCTCTCAGGGCTCTCTCTGTGTTCTGTCACAAATAAGTAGCATCTCTTGTACCAAGACTCTGAGTGTTTCCTATTTGTTCAACTCTTACCCTAAAAAGAGAGAATAATTAAAGTGAGACCATTTGCAGTGCTATTCCAAGGGCCATGCACAACTCTGCAGTAGGGAAGGGCTTTTAGTCCAGTCCGTTGCAGAGACAGGAAGCTAAGGCTATGAGGGACAGCCCAAGTTGAAAGCACAGAATGTAGTAGCTGTGATCCTAGCACCAGAAAATGCCTGTGTTCAGTTGTGGTCCCATCCTTGGCCTCTGTGCACCTTGGGACAAGGGCTGTGTATCACTGAGTCCCTGTGTTCATGAATGTGAGATCAGGTACATACACAGGGCCTATCCTAAGATTCATGTGATTCTCTGCCCCTTCCTCCCCCAGGCAACAGAGACATCCAAATGATCAGCTGTGGGGCTGACAAGAGCATTTACTTTCGCAGTGCCCAACAGGTAGGATCGGGTAGCCTCCTTGGGAGCTGGAATCTGAACTTGTGAGGGGGGGCCCGGCGGGATGGCTCAGTGGTCTAGAGCGCCTCCTTGGGAGGGCTTGGGCGGCTGCAGGGACCGCGGTTCGATCCCCGGCACCACATGCTGCGCCAGCCTTGTCCTCGGGGCGGGCTGAGCCGGCCATAAAAATGAGTGAATAAACAAATAAAGGTTCTGAAACAAGAAAATAAATAAATAAATAAATAAATGAACTTGTGAGGGGTATTCTCTGAAGGTCTTGCCTGTCCTGCTAGACCTCAGATGGACTGCACTTCATCCGTACACATCATGTGGCAGAAAAAACCACCCTGTATGACATGGACATTGACATCACACAGAAGTATGTTGTGGTGGCCTGCCAAGACCGAAATGTGAGGTAGGAGCTGCCTTGCTCATGTAGTTCCTGGGAGGCTGAATGGTGAGGAACCCAGAAGGCATCTCTTAGAAGCTGGATTCTTCCAGGCTCAGCCACCAGGCACACAGAGGCCACCTCCTTACTCTCTCGGGCCTTTGTGGATTGACTGAGAAGTGTCAAAAGCTTAGCACACTCATTCACCCACCTTCCCTGAGCCTCTGTCTGGCCTAGACAGTACTAGGGTCATGGCAGTGGCTGGAGCAGCTCAGGCTCTCCATGAAGCTCACAATCTAGAGGAAGGGGCACAGCCCACAGAAAGTAACAGAGAAGAGGTGTCAGAAATGGGTAGGGAACACCGACCTTATCAAACAGGAAGCTTGTCACCTTCATGATTCATTGAAATTAGGGTGGCACTAAGCTTGCTGGATAGAGGGGAATGGATACTAATTCCTAGTCCATAGCCTCCATACCTTCAACCACTCCATGTCTTCGACTCCAGACATCAAACCACAAGAGATAGCAGTAGTTTCCAGTGGAGAGGACAGCAGGAGCCAGGGGAAGGGGCCTGGGCAGGGCCCTCTTTATGCCCCCATTATTGTGTCTCCCCAGGGTCTACAACACAGTGAATGGGAAGCAGAAGAAGTGCTACAAGGGTTCTCAGGGCGATGAAGGCTCCTTGCTGAAGGTGAAGTGTGGGTGCCCGTGGGGAGAGCCTCAGGCAGGCCCTACACAGGCCCGTCTCCTGCCTCAGTGGACCATCTGAGACCTGGGTCTTTGTTACTAGATCAAAGTGTCATATGCTGGGGGAAAAAAAAAAAAAGTTTCATATGCTGGCCAGCACCCAGCCTGATTATCCAAGGATGCTTCGGTGTAGGGAGTATTTCATGTTTACCGAGCCCTTCCCCAGGTAGGGGTCCTTGAGTGGGGCTCATTCTGCATGGCAACAGTATGCTGGGAAGAAGTAGCAAGGTAAATAATCCTCCACTGGCTTGTCCTGCTCCAAAAATTACAGAGTGGGTGTTTTGCAGAGCCTTGAGCCTACAAGTGTTGCTCTGAGTTAAGCTACACCGTCTGCCTTGAGCTAGCTATGTGAGCTTGGATAGGCACCATCTCTAGACTTGTTTTATCATTTGTAAAATGTAAATAATACAGCCCCTAGGCCTGGTGTGGTTACAAGGACAGGATTATAGGCACATAACCTGATAACTGATTATAGGCAACTTAATAAGACCCGCATCTCAAAAGGAAAATAATTAAAAGGCTGGGGAAACTAAAGCAGGTGCTTTAGTTTTAGCTCAGAAAACTAAAGCACCTGCTTAGGCAGAGTGCAAGAGCCAGGGTTCAATCCCCAGTGTGCCGTGCCAGCTTCGCCTGGGGGTGCGCTGAGACTGCAATTGAGAGGGCATGGTGGCTGGGGATGTGTCTCAGTGAACCTTGGGTTCAATCCCCAGTACTACAACATAAGGAAAGAAACGAAAGCAAAATGGCTTCTGTCTTGGTTGTTTTTTTTGTTTTGTTTTGTTTTGTTTTCTTGTTTCAGAACCTTTATTTGTTTATTCACTTATTTTTATGGCCGGCTCAGCCCGCGCCCTGAGGGGAAGGCTGGCGCAGCATGTGGTGCCGGGGATCAAACCGTGGTCCCTGAAGCCACCCAAGCTTTCCCAAGCAGGCGCTTTAGACCACTGAGCCATTCCGCCAGGCCCCCTGTCTTGGTTGTTTTATGGAGGAATTAAACTCATTCTTGTGCTTGCTTAGCACAAGGGCTGGCCACTGGTATCACTGTGTGATTGTTATTAATACTTTCACCCACAAAATGGGAGCAGGAATGCCTCCTGCCAGGCTGTGGTTTTTGTTGTTGTTGTTTGTTTTTTTGTTAGTTTTTGGTTTGGTTTTTAGCATTTTGAGATAGGGTCTTGCTATATAGTTCATTCTGGCCTTGAACTCACTGTGTAACCTAAGCTGGCCTTGAACTTGTAGCAAGTCTTCCTTCCAAATACTGAGATTACAGTGTGCACCACCATGCCTGGCTTAGCAGGCTGTGCATTGTGAGGGCTCCCTGTCTGATTTCCTGCACCAAGCATCCAGCCCGCATGGATCATTGGTCAGTAAGGGTGAGATGTTTGGTCCAGGCCCCACAGATCAGTGGAGCCAAATGGCAAGTGGGTCTTCTTTCTGCCAGGTTCATGTGGATCCATCAGGCACCTTCCTGGCCACAAGCTGCTCTGACAAAAGCATCTCAGTGATTGACTTTTACTCAGGCGAGTGCGTTGCCAAAATGTTCGGCCACTCAGGTGAGGGAGTCTCACTGCATGGGCCACTTTTCCAACTGCCCACAAACTCTGCCTAAGAGGCCAAAATAGCTGCTCTGCTTTGCTTGCAGAAATCGTCACCAGCATGAAGTTCACCTATGACTGTCGTCACTTGATCACAGTGTCTGGAGACAGGTCTGGAGACCTCCACTTGCTGGGCTGTCCTCCAGGAATGGGTGGGATACATAGCACAGGAGAGCAAGGCTCATGAGACCAGCAGCAGTGTGATCACAGCCTGCCTACATGGAGTGCACTCCGGAGATTTCCAGCCTGGTCCTGCTGTGTCGTGTCATCTCAGCTCTCATTAATTTTTTTGCACCCCTGAGCATTTTTTACTCCATAAAGGAGAGATCACACTGCCTACCTTGAAAGTCATGAGATGGGAATTGAATGGGATGACGTGTACAGCCTGTGATTGGTGGCTGAGGAAGTTGCTTCCTTAGCTGTCTTTGCTTTACCACATTCCTGCCTTAAGCCCTCCAGAGCAGAGCCTAGTTTTGTGGAATGCCATAGGCCCAAGGCAGATGTAAACATGATAAATCTCCATCCTTGCACTGAGCTGATTGGGTGCTCAGGAAATGGAGAAATTTGGGTGGAGACCCAGGTGACTCTGGGGTCAGATGTGGCAGTACATCCCTTATTGAGCCTCCTCTTCCTCCTCCTCCTGTCTTTCCTTGCCCTCTGCAGCTGTGTGTTCATCTGGCACCTGGGCCCTGAGATCACCACCTGTATGAAACAACACTTGCTAGAGATTGATCACCAGGAGCAGTACCAGTGGCAGCGTCCTAAGGACAGCAAGTGGGACAGCCACTCCAGGTCCTAGTGGCCCATCTATCCTCTAGAATTGATGATAGACATATGACCAGGACAACCTGGTGGGGGAAATGGACCTTGAAGCAAAGTCCCAGTGACACACAGAACAGCTTCACAGCACACAGGCAGCATGCTTGATGACCTCTGAACACTGTGATGAGAAAGCTCCAGGGGCTGTGGGGCCAGGGAAGGCCCTGACTGAGCCAGCAATAGGGAGGCATAGGTAACCAGGGAGGGTACTGGAGAGTAAGGTCCAGTGGAGCTAAGTATCCTCTTACTCTGAAGAGAAAGTCATTTTATATCTCCTAATTATACTTCTTCAAGGTCTTTATGTGGACCATGCTCAGATTCAGGTTTTTTTATTGGTGTTGGCTTAGGGTGCTCATTTAGAATAGAAAGATACTGAGTTTTCTTCTCAGCTGCCTCTGGGTTTGTTCTATGACTGTGCTTATCCTGCTGGAGGCTTTTACCATGTCTTTGTGCAGTCTTCCAGGGCTCTCTAGTAACCAGGCACTGACGTGGGCCACCTCCCCTGAGGTAGTGCTGGAAGACCAGCAGGGGAGTGGCAGCATCCTCTGGCACCTGGTTCTTAGGCTCACCCCCTCCATGGGGCTGTGAGCTGGATCTTGGCCTTAGGGTCTGCCTTGTTGGGTATGACTGAATTTTTACACTGTAAGAAACAGTCTTTGCTCTCCTGAAGAGAACCTGGTCCCATAACTATACCTTGGGGATTCTCTGTTCTCATCAAGCCCAGCCTTTGGCACATCTCCATTGCTAGAGTGGTAGCTCTTGGCAGTTGTGTCAGATGAGAAGCCTCAAAGCATCATCTTGGCTAGAAGCCGAGAATACGTTCCTGTGGAACTTGGCACAGGCAGGGCTTGACTCTAGTAGGCCCTTCCTTTACCTCGTTTCCCTGTATTTCTCCATCCTCTCCTGGCTTTAGGCAAGAGATGTGTGCATCCATGTCCAGCAAGATTCACTCCCTGAGCCCTGCAGAGCAGTCAGAGGATGAGGTGGAAGTGTGCGAAACAGAAGAGCTGCTAAAGACACCATTCAGAGAGAGCTTGGATCCAGGTTGGGAAAGATGCCCTATTTGAACTCCACCCGCATGGGGAATCATTACTAAACCTTATACACTGCTTTGTTTTCAGGGTCTGGCACAGATTGAAACTCAATAATCAAAAAAAAAGAACTCAGTGTTGGCCAGGCATGGTAGCACACACCTGTAATCCCATCACTTGGGGAGCGGAGGTGGGAGGATCGATGCGAGTTCGAGACCAGCCTGGGCTACAAAAAGTGAAAGACTCATGGGCTGGCGAGATAGCTCAACGGTCTAAAGCGCTTGCTCAGGCAAGCTTGGGCAACTACAGGGACTGCAGTTTGATTCCCGACACCACATGCTGCACCAACACCATCCCCAGGGCAGGCTGAGCTGGCCATAAATGAAGTTTTAAAAAAAAAGGCATTGTAGGGGACAGTGGTTCGAACCCTGCCCCCACTTTTAAGGCAGCCTGAGCAAACGTTTGAAAAAAAGTATAGTAGCAAAACTCACTGCTGTAAGCTGGACAGTGAATTTTCTTAGTACATATAACTGAAAATTCAAGGTTGTCTTCAAGTGTTGCTGGACCCAGTTGTGTAGTTCATAGTAGGATATTTTTCTCTATCTTGGTGCCGCTTCATATTAGTTGTTCTTTCAGGCAGATTTTCCCTTTACTAGGGTAAAAGATGCCCTCAGCAGCTATAGATTCATGAAAGTCAGTGAAAAAGAGAACAGCTCGGGAAAAATTCTGAAATGTGAATTGAGTTCCATTTTTGAGCCAGCCCCTGTGATGGGCCTGTCCTGAATTGTGATCAGTTTGGAGGGCATATACTTTAGTCACCTATACTCAAATCATCTAACTGAAAGTGAGGGGTTAAATGAGGTGGTAGGCCAAAAGCACCATGTTTTCCCCAGAAGACAGAAGAGATTCCATTATTCAGGCAAAAGGGAGAATAGCTCAACAACTCTGTGAAAGGCCAGGGTCTATAAATATGTGCCTTTCTGCATTGCACCTCATGGTTGCAGTGTGGCTGCTTACAATCCAGGCATCACAGATATGGTTGAAGAGGTGAGATATATTCCCCTTGAAAATCTTGAAAGGAGCCGGGCGTGGTGGCGCACGCCTGTAATCCCAGCACTCGGGAGGCTGAGGCAGGAGGATTGGTGCGAGTTCGAGACCAGCCTGGGCTACAAAAGTGAGCTCAAGGCTAGCTTCAACTGCATAGCGAGACCCTGTCTCAAAAAAGCCAAAAACAAAAAAAGAAAAGAAAACCTTGAAAGGGAAACCTTTCTCAGAAGTCCCTGGGAGTCTTTTTATTTTTTTTTTTTTTTTGTCCCCTTGACCATATTGCTTCCAACTATGAGAAGTGGCTGTCATTGAGTGTTTAAGTGGGCTATGGGTGCTCCTTGCAGGGGGAAATCAGGTGACTGAGGGGCAACAGCAGTGTGAGAATTCAGCCTTTGAAACTCGCCCAGTTCTACCACCGCCTCCATGGGTTGGTCACTTTGACTAGTTCAGTATGAGTTCTTGTTGGCCTTTTCCTAAGCATGAATATACCTGGATACATAGCCACAGCCAACCTATAGTATTTTTATAAATTGTGATATGCTGCAGATAGTTGTTTTCTTTTTTCTCTCTAAAGTGTCTTATCCACATGAGCACAGTGGCACATGCCTGTGGTTCCAGCTACTCAAAGGCTGAGGCAGGAAGATCACAAATTCAAGCCATTCCCAGAAACTTAATGAGACTGTCTGAAAATAAACTAACACATTACTTCTGGCTTGAGCAACTGGTGGTACATGCATGAC
The DNA here is from genome assembly GCA_004027025.1 of Myocastor coypus. Classification (NCBI taxonomy): domain Eukaryota; kingdom Metazoa; phylum Chordata; class Mammalia; order Rodentia; family Myocastoridae; genus Myocastor; species Myocastor coypus. The sequence continues at coordinate 53,060 of PVJA010004915.1, read as the reverse complement.
TACCCCCTCAGGTGGCTTGTGCCACTGGTGGTACAACAGATCTAGTCACTTGTATTGATTTTTTTACTAATTAATAAAAAGCCACCAAATGGGACAACTATACATGTATACCAGTGGTTGAAGACACCTGGACAAAAGACATACAAGTTTAGCCCCATTGTGGATGTGTTAAAGGGGGTAAATAAGTAGCTTAGTGCTTCCTGGTTTAATGCCCAGTCCCATAAAAACAAAGTATCTCATCCACTGATAGATCAGTAAGTACAGAGCAAAAGCTGTCTTTTCAACCAGTACTGTGGTAGAATTTAATGTGTGCCCTTCCAGCGGACCCTTAGGTTTCCTAATTTCACCCCATACAGTGTAGGGCTGCCCCATGCCGTGATCCTGGGCTGCCTCCTCAGACATGTGAATATGCTGCTGCTTTCCCATGGATGGATGTTGGAGAGGGGCTCATTGGGTTTAGGTTAGAATCTTGGGGGGGTGGGGGGTGACTGGTGATTGAACACAGGGCCTTCATACTCAACCACATCCCTGAGGTGTTCCTCATACCCCACCCTTCTGAGATACAATCTGGCTAATTTGCCCAGGCTTAAACTCAGGACCTCGTGCTTGCCAGGCAAGTGCTTATTCTACTGAGCTATCTCCCTAGCCACATATTTCTCACTTTAAAAGAGCTCCAAAAGTTAACCCCACCCAGCATTCTGTTAGGCCCTCCACACTCCCACACTTTTATCACCAACATTTGGTAGTATAAAGCCTTTTTATCTTATTTGTGAGTAAAACATTGTATCTCATTGTTTAACATGACATTTCCCTGATAGGGACTAAGGGTGAGTATCTGTCATTCCTGGGTGGCCTCTTTGGACAGTACCATTTGTCCATGTGGCTTGCTTGTCTCTTGAGTTGTCTTCTGATCATGGATGCCTTGTGTCTTTCCAGATCCTCAGTGCCTGCTGACCAATGGCAAGCTGCCTCTCTGGGCCAAGCGGCTGGTGAGTCTTCCAGGGCCTGACATGGGAGGGACCATCCCTTTCCTCTTTTTCCACGTCTTTCCCTGGAGTAGTTCATTGTCCTCTGGTCTCAGTTCATCCCAGCTTTGGGTCACACAAGCCTGTGCTCAACACCGTTGTCATCACTGGAAATAAACAAGAGTCAGACACTCAGCCTTTACATGCCCAGTTGGTAGTGTGGAAGAGGGACAATGTCCACTTTAAATAAATGACTAAGTTGTGTGGCATGTTGGGAACAGATAAGGAGGAAACACATTGGAAAGGAAGGTAAGTGTCAGCCCTGGCAATTTTGGGTAAAGAAAAAGCAGCATGGGTTAGATATAACAGCAGAGCCAATGAGAGTGAGATACAAGGATACAGAGGAAGAATTTTTTACACAGAACAGCCTGCAAGTGCCTCCCGTGAGGCAGGATTGTGCCTCACTTGTTCAGGAAGTGCACAAAGCAGAGGCACCTGGCTTGGGATGAACAATGGGCCCAGAGGGGAGAGAAGGGCTCAGAGAGGAAAAAGGCCAGATGGCTGGGAATGTGGCTGTGGTGAGGCCCCTGCACATTCCCTGAGGGCCTGCTCCACTTCTTCCCCATAGCACTGAGTGACATGGAGTTGAGGGAGGCATGGGTCTAACTCCCAGTCCTGCAGTTGCATGTGAGAACCAAGCTGGGACAAGGAAGGGTCAAGAAGGAGGCAGGAGAGATCGGAGGCTGGGCCAGGAGAAAGAATGCCTGGATTCTTGATGGATTTCAGAGGTAGAGCCAGTCCCCAGGATGGGAGAGAGAGAAGGGGCCCGAGGCCACATTAACACACATAGATATAGAATGATTATTTTATTTTATTTATTTATTTTTTTTTTTTAAATTTTTTTTATTTTTTTTTTTATTTTAGAATGATTATTGACTTGGGCAAGGTGCAGACTAGGAGTAGTGGGGAGAAGCCAACAGCAAAGTGTAGACCCCAGACATCATTGCTGCTCCCTAACACAAAACTGAGAGGTTAAAATTTTGAAATTCAGCCAGGCATGGTGATGCACACCTGTAATTCCAGCACTTGAGAGGCTGAGGCAGGAGGATGGCAGCAAATTCAAGGCCAGCCTGGGCTACATGGCGAAACTGTCTCAAAATAGAAAAAAAAAAAATTGTTTAAAATCCAAATGTACTAGTGTTCATGGTCAGCTTTTTTTCCAGGTTCTGTAAGGGACAAGCTAGTCCATAGCCAGAAGTCACCAGCAGCATCTGACACTATAGGAGGGTATTTGAATCACCACCCAGGCCTCCCAGGCCCTCTTGCCTCACTTTCTCTGCCCACCTTGCTGTCCTCTGGCACTAAAGCAGCAGGGGTGTTAGGGCATCTGTTTGCCCACCTCCTAACTCATGTGTATGCAGGTTCATGCATCTCTGTAAGACTCAGTTTAGTTCGTGCACAAATGAGTTCATTTTGGCTTCCAGTATAACTTTCTCAAATAACTAAACCATTGTGCATAATTCAGAAAATGTATTTAGTTCTTATGTTCCATAAGCTAAGAATTTATGTATAGCCTAAAGCCAAAATAAGTGTGTGTTTCTCAGTTACTCTTGTTGCTGGGACAAATATCAGACACTCAAAATGAAGGAAGGAAAGGCTTATTTAGCTCACAGTTATGGTTTCAGTCCATACTCAGCTGGCTCCAAGGCAGACTGGCACATGGTAGAGGGCAGCAGTTCATGGCAGCAGAAGGAAGCATAACAGCAAGAGCAAACAGGAGTAATAACAATGGCTACAGAGAGCAGGTCTGTCTCCCTTAAGGTGCATTTAGGCTATTCGCCCCAAGCTGGGTGTAGTACACATACCCATAATCCCAGTAGATCATAAGTTAATCACAAACTCTAGAAGTCCACCCCATGACTTACATGAGGCTTTCAGGGACAACTAGACACAAACTATTAATGGTGTGTCTTCTCTAAAATAAGTGTGCATCTCATGCCTCTGATGTATATCCACCCTCCACACCACTTAGGGACCAGCGGCTGGTGAGGGGATTGATGGTAGGAGTCAGCATGGAGAGCGAGAGGCCCTACTAGGGCCTGGGGCAAGGAGCCTGTCCCACTGGCTTGGCAGCCCTCCTTCCCGTCCAGCTTTAGGCTGTGGTGTAGGAGCCTCTTCCTCACCCCTGCTTAGGCAGAATTTGCCTTTGGGGCCAGAATCTTTCCTGCCTGTCTACTGTTAGATGGATCCTGCAATCTCATAAAATCAGTTTTTAGCCAAGTGTAGGGGCACATACCTGTGCCCCAGCACTCAGGAGGCTGAGGCAGGATTATCATGAATTTGAGGTCATACTGAGCTGCTCAGTGAAGTCAAGACCAGCCTAAAGTACAAAGCAAGACCCTGTCTCAGGGGCATGGGGAGATAACTCAGAGTAAATGCTTGCCTAGCAAGCACAGGATCCTGAGTTCAATTCCAAGTTCTGCAAAAAAAAAAAAAAAAAAAAAAAAAAAAAAAAAAAAAAAAAAAAAAAAAAAA
>PVJA010004915.1:0-49460 GCA_004027025.1 Myocastor coypus | reverse complement strand
ACAAGCAGATGTATGGGCTAGTGTCCTGGATCATGCTGTAGTACTTGAAAAATAATTCCAAGGTTTCCTAAGAAACCAACCCCAGGGTTCCTGTATTCTAGAATGCCTGCCTGGATTGGGGGAGGAGAGGCTCGGTTTTTTAAGAGTGTTGGGGTTTTGATTCAGTGTTTTTTTTTTTGTCTTTTTGAGACAGGGTCTCAGTATGCAGTTGAGGCTGGCCTTGAGTTCACTTTTGTAGCCCAGGCTGGTCTCAAACTCGCACCGATCCTCCTGCCTCAGCCTCCCAAGTGCTGGGATTACAGGCGTGCGCCACCACGCCCGGCTGATTCAGTGGTTTTGTTTTTTTTTTGTTTGTTTGTTTGTTTTTTTTTTTTTTTTGTGGGACCAGGGTTCGAACTCACGATCTTGCACTTGCCCAGCAGGCACTTGTGCCTCGGAGCTATCTCCCCAGCCCCTGATTCAGTGTTTTTGAAACATTTTGCTATATAGTTCAGGCTGACCTTGAACACACTCTAGCCCAGACTGGCCTCTGAAGTTCTGGGATTACAGGTGTGCACAATCACACACAGTTTCTGCCTATTTAACTTTATTAGGGACCTAAATATTGCTTGATTAGCCTTAAGTATAGGCTGGCCTATACTTACATCTTTTCTGATGATAACAGCATTGAGTTTTATCAGGGCACCCATGTCAGTATGCTAACGCTGGTTGAAATTTGAAATTTTGAAATAAAATATTTGTCATGGTCATGCTTTAAAAAAAAAAAAAAAAAAATCCAGCAAAATCCAAAACTCTGGGTTTAAGAGTTTATTTCAGGAACTATATGATTCCTCAGGTCAAAGCTAAAACATGCGGTGCTTAGTCATTCCCAGGCTGCTCCTTGTCAGCACATTTAATAGAATGGCATTCAACAAATGTTTATAGCATACTTATGTACTTTAAACTAATGTGTACATTTGTTCTTTACTGAGATAGGGGCTTTTCTTATCCCCATTTCACAGGTAGGAACATTAAGTAACTAGTCAGAGGTCACACAACTAGGCATTAGAAAGTGTTAGATTGGTCAGTTGCATCCCTACAATCCCAGCATCCTGGGAAGTTGCAAGAAAATCATAATCACCCCCACCACCACCATTCCAGGATCAAACTCAGGACCTTGCAGTTGCCAGGCAGATGCTCAAGCCGCTAAGCTATATCCCCAGCCCTAAAAAAAATCAGAATTTTTAGCCCATCTTGGTCAACTTAGTGAGATCCTATCTCTAAATTAAAAATAATTGGACTGGCAAGGTAGCTCAGCAGACCAAGTGCCTGCTTAGGCAAGTGCAGGGACTAGGGTTGGATCCTCAGTACCACATGCCGTACTAGCCCTGCCCTCAGGCACACTGGTGGCACCTGCCTGTAATCCCAGCTCTGAGGAGGCTGAAGACAGGAGGATCACTACGAGTCAGAGCTACATAGACCCTAACCAAATATATTACAGACAAAAAAAACCTAAGGGACTGGGAATATAGTTGAATGGAAAGATCCTGGGTTCAACTCTCAGTGCCAAAAGGACAAAAAAAATTTTTTTAAAGATGTGAGATTGGGCTGGAGAGATGGCTCGGCAATCTAAGCAGCTGCCTGGCAACCACAAGGACTTACATTCAATCCCCAGTACCACATGCCATGTGGCTCCCACACCAAGTCGGCCACTGAAACTGGACCCAGTGATGCACGCTTATAATCCCAGTGCTGGGGAGGCTGAGATGGGAGGATCGCCCTAAGTCTGAGGTGTGTAGCAAGATCCTGTACCAAATAAATGAAGAAGAAAAAAAAAAAAGAAACACGTGAGATTAATGATTATCCCTAGGCAGAAGGGCTCCAGAGCCCACGTTCTCAAACAGCCACCTTGTACCATTTTGGCTGAGGTAGCAGCAGGCAGGACCAGGTGGGGCTGTAGAGAAGTAGCTCTGTTGAGGATGTGTTTGGACAGAGCTAGCAGAATTTGCAAATAGAATGTGGAGTGTAAAGGATAGTTAGAGGAAAGAGGGACAAAATCAAGGTTAGGGGCCTGAAGAACTAGAAAGAAAACCAAGGCAGTGAAGGCTTTAGGAGAGCAGGTTGGGGGTGTCTGCAGTGAGATTTTCAGATGTTAACTTCAGACTAGTAGTTACTAGATGTCATGTGGAGAGATGGCACAGCAGCATAAGAGAAAGGGGAACTTCAGGGGTATTTCTGGAGGTGTTTCTGAAAGGTGTTTCAAGCCAAGAGACTGGATGAGGTCCATTCAGTGTCCATGGCCCTCCTTGGAGCCTGTAAGCACTTGGCCGGCTGGCCGGCTGGCTGGCTGATCATCCCTGTCCCTCAAGCTAGGAGATGATGATGTAGCAGATGGTGCAGCCTTCCGTGCCAAGCGCAGCTACCAGCCACATGGCCGCTGGGCAGAGCGGGCTGACCAGGAACCCCTCAAGACCATCCTGGCTGCCCAGGACCTGGATTGCTACTTTACTCCTATGAAGCCCCAAAATCTGGAGGACTCCAATCTGGACACAGTGGAACCACAGTGCCTGGCAGGCCTGCTGAATGAGGTATGTCCTGCCCACCCAGCCTGGCCTATAGCCTCTATACCACTGTGACTAAACACCCAGGACTTGGAAGCCCTGGCACTCTTGTTTTAAAAACAGTGGACTATCTCATTTTTGGAGCATAGAGAGGGTTACAGGAGACAGTGGGAGGCAAGAGGATGAGCTACTGGCCTGGTACACAGTGGACTTCCAGGGAGATACAGTCTTTGGGAACAGGCTGCTTGCAGATTGGAAACTTGGGCTCTTAAAATACTCTAAATTACCCAAGCTGGCCTTTACCTCATAGTCCTCCTGCTTCAGCTTCCCAAATATTGGGACTACAGGCCTGAGCCACCATGTCCAGCTACACTGTCTTATTCTTAACTGTCATAGAAATAGAACCTAGCAGTTGTATGTCTTGTCATGTTTGGACCCATTCTTAGTCCTCATCTGTGTGGGGAGCAACCATGCAGAGGGTACAGAGGGACCAGATGTTTGGCTCAGGCCCTGCTCAGTGTCTAGCCAAGGAGCTGCTACAGCCAATGGCTGTGAGGGCCTGGGTGCCACGACTATCTCAGGCAGCTCTGCTCTTCACCCCTAGTCTGAGAGTCCCCAGGACAATGGCTGTGGGTTCCCTTCCTTCCTGCCCCTGCAGAGGGAGTCTTCTGAGGCCAACGAGCTTGTCATCTACTCCCCAGAAGCAGAAGAGACGATCACAGTGGCAGACAGGTGGGTACCCAGTGTACCAAGGAGCCTCTTTTAGGCGAAGAACTGCTCCCTGCTCACCTAGTGAGCCTGTGGGTGTGGTTACAGGTAAGGCCCAGATGGGGCAAGAGCCAAGCCCTGTGGCCTCACAGAGTAGGGTGCAGGGGCCCCAATGGAAAGGAAGCATTTGGAGGAGGCAGGATAAACCAGCAGGAGCAAAGCATGTGCTGAGGAACGGTTTGGCATGGGACCTGCTTGTTATTCCCCAGTGTGACCTCCTCCCCTGTCATTGCAGCAAGTACTGTGAGAAGGAGCTAGAGGCAGGCCCTGGAGACCAGCAAGTGGACTCCTACCTCAGGCTGTCCTCCGTCAGCTCAAAGAATTCAAGGCCACCTACAAGTGAGTGAGTGAGGGGCAGACAGGGACGCTGTGGTGGGTCTCTTTGTTCAGCCATGTCCCACTGGTGGTGACCTTGACTCAGTCTTTCTAAAGCCCAAAGCATTGTGAAGCAGACATGGTCTCTGCTGTTACCTGAAGATTCGGAGCCCCAGCCATTAGGCAAGAACACAGCCACCTCAATGTATGGCTGGTGGTCCATAAAAATAGGCAGTTCTGTTATCACAGAGCCAGAGCAGCAGAGTCCCATGCCCTGGCTCAGCAAGGCCCCCAGTGGGGGTCCTAACCCACCCTGGCTACTTCAGACTTGGGAGTATAGCTTTGCCACCATCCCTTCCCCTCCACAACCTGAGAGCCTGGGATTATCATGCCCATGCCCAATATGCCAGGGAAGCCAGGCACATGGGGTGGGGCAATGAGGGGCCTGGCCAAGGAACAGTCACAGAATATAATAAGCCCTTGCCCTTACTGAGTCTCAGTTCCCTCGCACGGAAGTCAGGAGCCTTTCCTTCTCAGACTGGTGGCAACAGGGTGTGTGGCAGGTGTGTCTGCCATTCTCCACTGGTAGGTGGCAATTGCCATGACGCAACGGTGTTGACAGTTTCTGTGCTCTGCCCCTCCCTCCCACCACTGCTCCCAGGATGCTCAGGTGCAGCAGAAGAATCCAAGCCTGAGGAGTTCAGCTTAGCCAAAGGCTCCCTGCCCCAGACCCCTGAGCAGGAGAAGTTCCTCCGCCACCACTTTGAGACACTTACCGACAACCATCCTGAAGGTAGGCCCAGCCCTGTGCTGAACCTGCCTGGGCTGTCTGTGTAATGCTGGGCAATGTCGGTTTCTCTTGAGTAGAGCTGCTCCTGGTGGGGCAAGTGACAGCCAGGGTGGAGGAGAGGAGCAGACTGCTTCTTTTACAGACTGAGCTTCACAGTTCTTTCTCTCCCTGTTCTGTTCCTCCCAGTTGTGTGTGTATGGCACGTGCTAATGAGGGTTTCTGGGGACCCACTGGCTGGCCTGTGGATCTGCCTGGGCCTGGGGCTTGTTGGCTGAGGGGATTCTCAGGGCCCTGTGGGCATCTCCCTTTAGAGCTCTTCAATGGGTCCCTGGGAGATGTGAAGGTCCCCGAGACTGAAGACTTTTTCAATCCCCGGCTAAGTATCTCCACGCAGTTCCTCTCTCGTCTCCAGAAGAAAACCAGGTAGAAGTAATAATGCCTCCCCTCCCAGCTCACTGCGCCCTGAGCTCCCACAGGACTGTTAGCCTTGGTCACACAGGGCAGTGTGAATGTCCCTCCCTTATCAGGCTTCCTCCTTCAGGGTCACCCATGCCTTCCCTCCCCGGCTGCCTCTGTACCTTGTGAAGGCTCCCGAGGTCAAGTCCACAGGCCAAGGGGGAAGCCAGCCCAGAGCAGAGCCCCTGAGAGCAGGTACTAGCTACACCTCCCCAGATGGGACCAACGTGAGTATTGGGGTCACCTCCTCAGGCACAAGGTGGAACACCAGGGAACCTTGTCCTCACCTCAGAGCTGTGCTTTCAGGTCCTCTCTGAAGGGAAAGCTGAGGAACCCCTGGAAAACCTGGAGGTGTGGTGCCCACTGAGTGAGTGTCCCAGTCCCAAACAATGAGCCCTGGGTGCCCAGCTGACCACTGGGAGGTATCCATTCCACCTGCAGCCCCTGGGGCAGGGCCCTAAGCATAGTTCAGTGAGAAGTGTATCCATCTGTCTCCTTTACAGTGTCCCGCCTACCAGGCCTGGCACCTTGTGTCTCCTCCTCCTCTATGCTGGTCACAAACAGGAAGTCTCTGACATCCACATCTGGAGTGTTCACCCCAGGCCTGGCTCAGGGTGTCTGTGCCCCCTCCACCTACATGGAGACCTCCATGAGACCTCGGGCCAAGATATCACGCAGTGTCTCTCTTGAGGATAATGAAGGGCCTGTCATGACTGACCTGGCCAGGCCCTTCCACAGGCCTTCATCCGTTGGAGAGCTAGCCTCCCAGGGCCAGGAACTCCCAGCTGTTACTACCATGGTCACACCTAGTTCTGTCAGTGAGAGCCAAGAGTCTGTGCTGCCCTCCTTGGGCAACCATGAGGCCCGAGCCAAGCTGAGACTGACCCTGTCTAGTGTCTGTGACAGGCTGCTTCTGTCGCAATCCCTGATGGAGCCACCCACCACATGTGTCTGGTCCTCGGAGCCTGTGAACACCCAGCCTAGTGTCACAGCAGTCAGCATCCTCACCCCAAGCCCTGCAGATGGGAGTACCCTAGGGCTCCACAATTCTACCCTTCTCTCAGAGCTTCCAGTCCTTTCACCCCTCACCTCTGCTACTCACCCCCACACCCCCCAGCTTCCAGAAGCCAGGCCTGGGATCCCCAGCCCCACCACCTCCATCCTGGAGCCCTCCCCTGGTGAGTACTGCCTTGGGCAAGATACTCAGCCTGTGCAAGTTGGTTCAGCTCCTGACTGGTCACCTAACTGTGCCCTTTACCCATGGACTCATTTACTTAAATGCTTAATGAGCACTTGATCTGTGGTGGCCTTTATTTCAGGCTCTGGGGCCATGGGACAGGCAGGGGAACAAGACAACAGAGAATTGACATCTGAGTTAAGGGAAATCTGACAAAATGTGTAAGAAAGTGTCAGGTGCATCACAAAATGCTAAGGAGAGAAATGAGTCAGGGTTAGGCAGGGAGGAGGAGGCGGCTGGCTGCCATTTAAACAGGATGATGAGAAAAGGCTTCAGGGAGGAGTCACCTCTAGCAGACACCTGCAAGGGGGAGCAGAGAGCCAGGGGCACAGAGGGACATGATTGCAGTTGACTGCCTTGTAGCCCTCCCAGCCCAGCTGTGAAGCCTAGTGTCTCACTCTTTCCCTCCCTCTGCCTGCAGACGCACCCCATCTGATCCACAGCTGCTCTGGCTACTGGAAAGAGCCCACGCTGCCTGCCCCCCTTGAGCTGGGTGGTGTGAGGAGGCTCCTGCAGAAGCTACAGACTGCCTTCCAGGAAACCCTGGACCTTTACCGCCTGGTAAGCTAACAACCCAGGGCCAGGAAAGGCTGTGGGGCTCTGGACAGCCTGGACTGGTGGCCCCTGACAGGTTCACGTCCTTTGCAGTTGGCCTCCAGCAGCCGGATGGGCACAGAGCAGCAGCAGGCACAGACAGAGCTGACTTCTACCTTCCTGTGGATCCATAGCCAGCTGGCAGCCAACAACTTGCTGATTGGGACTGACACGTCTCCAGCCCAGACCCTGGGTCCCCCAGCCTCACCTGCCCTCTGCCCGCTGGCCAGTCCAGACCTGCATGCCCTGCTAGAGCACTACTCGGAGTTGCTGGTGCAGGCTGTACGCAGGAAGGCTCGGGGGGGACTGTAAGCAAATAAACTGACAGCTTGAAGCAGCAGTTCCTGATACAGGTCTTGTCCATCCACAAAGCCTATCAGATGACTGCATAGTGGGAGGGTAGAGACCATGCTTGGGGGATTACTTGGGAAGTCAACCTTCCAGCCAGGTCCTGTTCCCTGCAGGATTCTGGAAATGGAGAACACAGGACCAGCAATAACAGCCTTCCACGTCACCTCTCCCCAGCTCTCTGAAATCCCGCATAGACCCTGACTCTGCGTGGTCCCTCCCCAAGAGTGCCCAGCTACTATGCCCACAAGCCCATTACTTTACGCAGTCCTGGCCACCAGTACCTGTATTGCTGCAGCACTGGCTTAGAATGCCTGGACCAGGCCCACACTGGATCCTGCAAGGTTCAAGCTTGTGATGGGCAGATTGCAGCTATGTCCCTGCTGATGGCAATGGGAAACTGAGGAGAGCCAAACTGGCTCAGCCCCCAGATAATCCCCAGCAGGCTCAAGCCACCCAGGTGGCTATATGGTGTGTCTCTAAGATCACAGATGTGCCTGCTGCCTCAAGTCCCTAAAAGGAAATCAGAAACCAAAGGGGAAAAGAAATCCAGCAGAAGAGGACCCTCTCCTAAAGCACAGTCCCCCACGTGTTCCTGCCGTGAGCGCTTGCCTGCTCCTTATGGTGGTCATGGACCACCAGAAACAGGCTCAGAGGGGTCAAGGGCATAGCTCAGTGACATAAATGCCTGCCTGCCAATTGCAAGGTTTTGAGTTCAATCCCAGTGCCACCAAAAAGAAAAAACAGGCCCAGAGACCTAGTTCCTTGCCAGGGTAGCTTCTTGCCAGGGTAGCTGAGCTGTGACGCAAACCTGTTTGCCAGTGTCAGAGCTGGACCTTTAACATGAAGATACAGCTCGCTGCTGTCCTTATATATGATACATATCAGGACTAATCATACACTTATTCAGAAACTGCCAGCCACAGCACTTGAGAGGCTGAGGCAGAAGTATCTCCATGAGTTCAAGGCCAGCCAGAACCACATACTGAAATTATCTCAACAAAACAACTGCCAGGCCAGAGATGCCCATCACTATACTGCATTTTAAGGGAGGAAAAAACAGGTCAGGCAAAGCATCTGCCACCGTGGCACTCACCTAGAAAGCACAGGCACGGGAATTAGAGCCATGCTGTGTAACTGCAGGTAGGCCACGGGCTTCCCTACACTGGCTGAAGGATCAGAGAATAAGAGGATTTGGGGATTGCTGGGACAGGCCAAACAGTCAGTGCAAAGGCCATGAGGTGACCAAACATGGTATTTATAAAGAACAGCAGGGGCTGGGGAGATAGCTCCATAGCACAGGTGCCTGCCTGGCAAGTGCAAGGTCATGAGTTTGAACCCTGGTCCCACAAAAATAAAGAACAGCAAACCCAGGATGGCCAGAATGGGATGAGCAAGGGAGAGGACAAGATAAGAGGAGCAATGGGGCCCCACTGACAGGATCTTGTTGCATCAAGACATTTATTTTTAAACTTTATATTATGGCCAGCTCTGCTGGCACAGCGTGTGCCAGGGATCAAACTGTAGTCTCCAGTTGCCTAAGTAGGCTTTTTTTTTTTTTCTCTGCCTTTTTGAGACAAGGTCTTGCTATGCAGTTCAGGCTGGCCTTGAGCTTACCCTTGTAGCCCAGGCTGGTCTCCAACTCACACCAATCCTCCTGCCTCAGACTCCCAAGTGCTGGATTACAGGTGTGCGCCACCACGCCCGACTTAAGTAGGCATTTTAGACCACTGAGCTATCTCACCAGCCCAAGACATTTAAATTTAAGCTCAAAAAACTTATTTTCCCCCCAAGTCATTGTTCATGGTATTTGGGGATCTGTCCAATATTGTCTATTCTCACAGCTCACTCCCTGTGCTGAGGGGCCTCAGAACTTACAGGTAGACATGATCTTTGCCTAGAAGCTCCCTTCAAACCCACAGACTACTCAAAGTCCCCAAGATAAGGTGTGGTGTCCATAGACCCAGGAGACCACCCTAGCCCTTTGTCCTTCGTGGACTTGCCTGCCTTTCCATCCTATGTCATAGTAAAGGCTTTGATTGCAAGTAATAAACACTCCACTTACAGGAGCTCAAGCCGTGGAGACATTTGTTCCTCAATTATGTCGCCATGGTCTTGGCCTCCTCCTCCTCTCACTCTGGATCACTTCTGCCTGCTGGCTTAGGGCCTTAAATTTGCAACATGGCTGCCAAACCATCCAGCACTACATCCTCCAACTAGGAGCAAAGCCTTGAAGTAAAATCCCAGAGTAGCAGCAGAGAAGTACAAAGTCTCAGAGGCCTGTTACAGCTTATATCTCAATGTCCCTACAAAGCCTCATGAGCTCAGGTGGGGCTTTGGGAGGTGACTAGATCATGGGTGTGTAATACCGCCTCAGTGTACTGATGGGTTTATAGCTGGATGTGCTCCTGGGAGGGGAGGTGCATCACTGGGCACAGTGTGGAGATACTGCAGCTTCCTGCCTGCCATGGGTGAGCTCTCCTCTGCTGTGCCACCCTGCTTTGGAGACAGCTGACTGGCCTCACAGTTCTACAGACTGAGCTAAACCATTCCTCCTTTCAGTTGTGGGTGTCAGGTACTGTGTCTTAGCAGTGAGGAAACTAATGAAGACACCTCCCCTTAGACCAGTCACAGGAACCAGGAATGGCAGTTTACTTTTTTGGCAGGGGGAGAGACACCAGGAATCAAATATTTGTTATTTTGAGACAGAGTCTCACTGTAGCTCAGGCTGCCCCTTAACTCACTGTGTAGCTAGCCCAGGCTGGCTTGAACTTGTGGCAGTTCTCTTGCTTCAGCCTCAGTGCTGGGATTACAGGTATGCACCACCATGCCCAGCTCTTCCATTTACTCTGACCATCTCTCCCTTCCCAGGCATAACTGCTGCTGAAACAAAACAGCATTCTCAGCAAAAGGGGAGCATGGTATTCAGAAAGGATTCAGCTTGTCTACTACTCCCCTTACACATGCCATGCCATTTTGTATTTGACAGTCTCACTATGTAGCTCAGGCTGGGGTTGAACTCATTGTGTAGCTCAGGTTGGCCTTGAACTCAGCAATCTTCCCACCCCAACTTCCCAACTGCTGCAATTACAAGTGTGCACCTATATGCCCATTTCCAAGTACCACAGTTTTAGGCCCTAGAAGATTAGACTGTTCAAAAAATCCTAACCATATGATTAGGAAATCACTGCTGGCAATTGCCAGGATGATGATGGATGGTATCTTCCTGGGATATTCTACCTCTTTTGGCTAATGAGACCTTCAGCCAACTGAGGGCAATGGCTCTTGCCTATAATCCCAGCACCTATGATTCAAGCCCAGCCTGAACTACACAATGAGACTCTGAAAAACCAAACCAAAGGAACAGCCAGGGACCAGAGAAGCTGTAAGGGCTGGTACAATCTTCCAGGACTGTAACTAGAGGGGAGCTCATACCATACTACCTCTAAGAACAAGGAGAAAAGGAAGAACAAGAACCCAGAAGAATAGGTACAAGCAGAAGCTGTAGGCCTGGAAATTACACAGGTGGGAGGTGAAGCCAGCACCCTGACCTCACGCTCCATCTCCTGCAGCACACCCCACAGTGTAGGGCCTATGAAAGCCAATACATTTGGGGGCCCAGGTGAAGCAGTCCACCTCTCAGCAGTAACAGGACCTAGTAGCCCAGGAGTCATGGTGGTGGGCACCTTCAAAGGAATAGAAAATGGCTATCCCCCATCTGTGTTTCAACTCATCCGTCACTGCTCTCACCCTGTGCCTCCATTTACCCTTGATGTCCTCTTAACAGAAACCGTCAGGACAACTCCCAGATACTGCACTGCCAGGCCACATCAGGTGCAGTGGGCATGGCCACATGAAATCCAGCAACTGTGAGATGGAGACAGGGCTTAAAGCCCTATTTCACAGGCAAATCAGCTGAGGCCTGTAGCTTGCCATGGCAGTCCTCAAGGATTTTTGTTTTGTTTCTTAGTGGTATTGAGGATTGAACCCAGAGTCTTTGTACTGACCTGTATCCTCAACCCCTTTCTAATTTTTTGTTTGTTTTGAGAGGTTCTTGACAAGTTTCCTGGGCAGGGCTAGCATTTGTGATCCTCCTGCCTCAGCCTCCCAGAATGCTGGGGGTATAGGTATACACCATTGAACCTGGCAACCTCAAGAATTTTTTTTTTTTTTTTTTTTTTTTGGTGGGACTGGGGTTCAAACTCACGACCTTGCACTTGCCAGGCAGGCACTTGTGCCACGGATCTATCTCCCTGGCCCCTCAAGACTTTCTAATCTCCACCTGTAGCACCATTTGTATGTGTGCCTTCGCTAGACTCCATGGTAATCATTCTGTAAGTGATCTATGGGGATCTTCAACACAAGCCATGACACAGTGACTTTATAGTTCCATTTTTCAAATGGAAAAACTGTAATTCAGTAAGGCAGTGACTTGCCCCAGTCCCTGCAGAGGCACAATGGCAGAGCTCCTGATCAGGCCACTTCAGGGATGTAAAGAGAGTCCTCAAACCCAGGTGTGGTGGCACATGCATAATCACAGCACTCTATGAGGCTGAGGCAGACTTGGTCATAAATTCCAGCCCAGCCCAAGCAATTGAGCAACTTAGCAATACACTGTTTGAAGATACTAAACTGGAGAGGAGCTGGGAAAGTAGGTCATTGTGAAGGCCCTAAGTTGAAACCCTGGCACCAATAAAAAGAGTAAAAAATTATCACTTCCAAGCCTTTGTACTGAATGTTCTCTCTGCCTCAAACAGCCTTGCTTCCACCTGAACTCTCTTTCAAGGGTCCTATCCAATCCTTGAACCCACTGCTGGATCAGAAGCCTCTGTGGGACCCCAGAGCCCTTTCAGGTATCTTGATCATTCTGGGCTATTAACTGCTGTCTCCCCTGTGGACTAAAATGTTCATTTCCAGGGCTGAGCTAAAGTTGGAACTCAGCAAAGTGTTGAGTGAATGAGAGAAAGCAACTGCATGGAGGGTTCAAAATTCTTAACCCCCAGGTCAGAGGTCAGACAAGGACCACCCTAGAATAGAAACAGCCAGACTGCTGGGGAGCCCATGTGTGTCAGATGATTCTGTTTGGTTTCCAGGCTGTGGGAAGGGAAGTGGGGTCTCAGGCGGTCACTAAGGGCTGGACTGTTAACACACCAGTTTTAAAGTACCTGATAAGCCGGGCGTGGTGGCGCACGCCTGTAATCCCAGCACTCGGGAGGCTGAGGCAGGAGGATCGATGTGAGTTCGAGACCAGCCTGGGCTACAAAAGTGAGCTTAAGGCCAGCCTGAACTGCATAGTGAGACCCTGTCTCAAAAAGCAAAAAAAAAAAAAATAAATAAATAAAGTACCTGATAAGCATGAGCAGTGCTTTTGATTACATCAGCTTTGGGCATCTCAAGGTCAGAGATAGTCTTACCTGAAGATGGACACCCTGGATTTTTTTTTTTTTTTTTTTGCCCTTAACTGTCCACTCTGCAGTCCTCCCCACAACCTTTGGAACAGGACAATCACAGCTGCTCCCTTCCCACTTCCTCACACAGCTGCTGTGATTTGAATAACCAAGCACGCTGGTGGATAGATGTCCGATGGTGACTGATTTGCCTGGCAAACAGATCCTCAGGTCTTTCTCCCTGCCAGTGCTGCGGCCATGTTTCTTTCCTGTCCTCAAACCCAAGAGCTGCCCAAACTCTTGCCTCCTTCCTTAAACCCCACTGGGGGTTCCTGGTGCTTGTGGATGTTTGGAAGCCAGAGTTCCAAATTCAGGACCCTGGCCTCTGAGGAGCAGGACGAATGGCAGGCCCCAGGCAGAGGTAATTGGAGCCAGCTGTAGGCCTCACAGAATTTGCATGAAGAGAATGAGGCTCCTCCATGGGTTCCCCCCTTTTCCAACCTGGGACAGCTGTCCTAGGGCTGAAGTCTGACAGCAGGTTGAAGAGCAAGTTCTGTGTGCGGAGCCATCTCACCATTGCTGAGGTGATGCCCCGTGTCTTCCTGGTCAGGAGTCGGCGTCCACAGCCAGCCAACTGGGGCCATCTGCCTGACCAGCTCCGGGGAGATGCCTATATCCCAGGTGGGCCCCTCACTGGGTAGGAGAGTGTGAGGCAGGAGAAAGGAAAGGAAAGTATCACCTGCCTGGCTTCTTTTTGCAGACTGCAGTAGCCTGGCAGGGCCACGAAAACAGCAATCTTCCGGCTCTGGGGATGCTTGGGCAACGGTGAGTCCGCAGCTGGCTGTTTTATATCCACCAGTCTCAACCCTTTACACCTGGGGCTATTGGAGCAGCCCTAGGTTGTTTCTCACAGCTGGGAATGCTTCTCCTTCCTTTGTGGTAAGCAGTCCCACATCCCCAGCGTGGGCAGCATAGGCCCTGCCCTACTAAGTCCAGTGGGGCAGAGCAGGATTGCAGCCCAGTGGCTAGTGATCTGTTTTTTATCTACACTGGACAAGGTGAAAGCAGCAGGCTGGGGACTGAGGGACAGAACACCTCTCGGAGGGCTGTTTCTGCTGTGTGTGCATCGGGAGAATGTGCTTAAGGTTATTTCAGTATCTGTTGAGAACCAGGCACTACTCTGGGTACAGGGTGTTTAGAGTAAGACTAACATCACCTCTTTATAGAGTTTATTTCTGGAGGTGGCTAGAGACATATAAAATAAAATTAGGAAAGTGTTAAGAAAGTGGCAGTGCTTGCTATCGAAAAATGAGTACTGGGGTTTCCCACTGGGTATTGAGGCACATGCTTTAATCCTACTATTTGGGAGGCTGAAGCAGAAAGATCACAATTTGAGGCCAGCCTAAGCTACATAGTGAGTTCAAGATCTGCCTTAACCGCATAGTGAGACCCTATCTTAAAAAACAAAAAAGTTCTGGGTTTCCCAAGGGAAAGACCTTGGGGAGAGGATGGCAAGTACACAATTAAGTCAGTCTTGGCTGGCTATAGGTACTCTATAAACACATGTCAGAACATTTACTTACAAAGTAACAAAAGACTGGGCAGGGTCCAGTGGGAGGGGCTAATTTCTGAATCTCTGGCAGGCCACACAGGGAACCCTGGCATCTGCTCCCAGGACCCCTGGGACACTTGGCTGCCCTCTCTGCCCCAAGGCCTTCCCGCTGCAGCGCATGCTAACTCGGCACCTAAAGTGCCACAGCCCGGCGCGCCGTCACGTGTGTCGCTGTTGTGGCAAGGGCTTTCACGATGCCTTCGATCTCAAGCGCCACATGAGGACTCACACTGGTGAGCTGTGTGGCAGGCACTGGAGGGGCTGCTGAGCTTCAGGCCAGGGTGGTAATGGAATGAAATGGAGGAGGGTGGCCAGAATACAGTTGCCAGTGTGTGTGCACAGGCCCAGGATGTAGCCAACAAGAAGGCTGAGATTTGGTGTGCCTCACACCCCAGCAAGTGAGTGTAACACAATGCCAAGGGAGGGACCTGGCAAGGGATGAAGATGAGTACTGGTTCAAATCCAGTTCTCAGGCTCAAGGATGCTAAACTCATCTCTCCCTCCCTGCCCCTCCTCCATGAGGAAGGAAACTCCTGATGAGGGATGGAAATTCCTGATGGGTCTGGCCAATGTTTACATTCTGCAGGGGGTAGCAGATGATTGATCATAAAGGGAAGAGACTGATGCGCTTGGCACAGAAACAGTAAATGTTTACTACTGAAAAGAAGACAAGGTGTCTTTAGAAGCCACTGTTCTCTTTGCACTCCTTCTCTGTACCTTACCTTTGCAGGCATCCGGCCATTCCGCTGTGGAGCTTGTGGGAAAGCTTTCACACAGCGTTGCTCCCTGGAAGCACATCTTGCAAAAGTGCACGGGCAGCCAGCCAGCTATGCTTACCGGGAGCGTCGGGAGAAGCTCCATGTGTGTGAGGACTGTGGCTTCACCAGCTCGCGCCCAGATGCCTACGCACAGCACCGCACCCTGCATCGTGCTGCCTGAGAGGGTGCACCAGTATCCTACCCATGAGGCAAATAAACACCAGAAACATGCACACAGTACTTGGCATTTATTACAGGTGGGAAGGGGCACAGGTCACTCAGTCCAGCGGTGGCCGCAGTGTGGGGCAGTGCATACATAATACAAGCGCATGGCATCCTGGCAGAAAAGACACAGAGTCAGACAAGGTCTGGACCCAAGGCACAATACAGCATGGGACCCTCTGCCAAGTGGCCTCACCCCAAAAGAACAATCAAGGGATCTTTCTTTCTCAGGCAAGAGTTTAGCTCAGGATTTCGGAAAGGCAGATTCATCCCAACATTGGGATGTTACCTAGGAAAGGCAAACTCCACCTAGGAAGCTATTCTGCCACCCACCTCAGCACGGGCACTGTGTGACTGGAAGAACACCGCCTCCTTGTGGCCGCACCTGAAAGGGATAGCTTTGTTACTAAAGACTTGACACACCCATCCCTTCTCCCTTTGCCTGTGAAGATGAACCATAGGCCCTTCCTAAAACAGCTATCTGCTCACTTCTGGCACGGGTGGTCCTCGGTCCGTGGCAACGTGGGGTCCTGGGACACGTCAGCGATTATCTGGGTTAGTTCGCTGCAGGGATGGAGAGGCGAATAATTATGTTTTCCGAGCTTCCCGACACCCTCTCCTCAAAGCCCTGGTCCTATCACTCACTCCACTTCGTGTGTGATTTTGTTGACATAGATGCAGCTGTTGTCGGCTTCCTGCTGGTAATCACAATTTCGGCACTGCGAAAGTGGCAGAAAGGGGGTCAATTCATTAAGAGCCAGGTGCGGTGGGGCATGCCTGTAAACAGCACTTGGGAGGCTGAGGAAGGGTTGTCAAGCCTACCCTGAACTATATAGCGAAACCCTGTCTCAGAAATTAAAAAACAAGAGCGATCCCCAGTAGGACTGGAAGAGAAGTAGGGTGATCTCGGCTAGAATGAGTCAAGATGAGTCCCCTTGCAAATAAAGCGGGCTCACTCGGGGAATAACCAGGAGGGGAGAGTAGGGCACGTTAGGAGTGAACTGGGAAGGGGTCATATGCGGAAAGGTGGCCACAGAAGAAATGGGTGGACAGCCTGGAGACCAGCTCCTCTCACCGCGTACAGTAGGATACGGTTCTCCTTGTCCTCTTTAGGGTAAAGCATGTTGTTACTGTGGAGAGGCAGAGGCAAGAAGTCAGCCCTGGAGTCATTCTTTATTTCCTTTCCACTCCTGTTTCCCTGGCCTTACCATTCTTGGCAGAATCGAATACCCACGAAGCCCGGCTCGTAGGTCCCGTCGGGTTCCATAACTACGTGCGGCCCAAAAAACCTTCTGCGCTTGCTCGGCCGCGCTACAGGTCGCGGGAAGAGTCAAAACTAGTCGCTGAGTCAAAACGGGGCGAAGCCGCACACAGACTGGCTTCCAGTGGTTTTCTGGGTCTGGTCCCTTCGCGCTAAAATTTGGCCTCAGTCTTTTGATAACCTACGGTATTTGCTTCCAATTTCTAGAATTACCTGCTCCAGTTTGCAGTATGATGGATCTAGTATATGAGGCGGGAATATGCTGTACAACATAATCCATAAAGCGCTATACGCTAAAAGAAGCCATTTAAGCAGCCTGAGGGTATTGCACATGCGCCGTTTACCCTTCGCGGGCCGAGACTGTAACGCCTGTCAGTCCTTCCAATCCTGGCCAGCCCACCCTCGCTTCTCCCTGTGCCTATTGAAAGACCCGTACGCCACAAAAGACTTCTTGGGATTGGTTGGATTTATCCAACAGCGATTGGCAGGTCCTGCTAGCTGGAGCGCGCAGATTGGGCAAACCCTGGGGCAAGGGGCGGGGCCGATATCCCAGAAGCAGCGGCGGCTGGTGAGCGGGTGTGAAGCGGCTATACTGCGCTGCGGGACGCAGCAGAGAGCTGCGAAATGGAAGTGACGGGGATGACGGCCCCCACAGTGGCTGTTTTCGTCAGCAGTTCCCTCAGTAATTTCCGCAGCGAAAAGCGGTACAGTCGCAGCCTCACGATCGCTGAGTTAAAGGTGTGGCCGTGGGGGCGGGGTCCAGAGGGGCGGGACAAAGAAGAAATAGGAGGGCTTCCGGAATGCAGAGAGGGACCTGAGGGTTTGATGGTGGGGCCAAGGTTATCTGAGGTTTCAGGGACGGCGGCCCGAGCCTCTTCGGTTGGAGCTAGAGAGAACCTGAAAGTCCAGATAGTGGAAGCAGGACCAAGGGGAAACGCAATGCTCCTTAGGGTAGCAGCCAGAGCTGAAGCAGGGCCTGGTGGGTCTTTTTTTTTTTTTTTTAAGAATTTTATTTTATTTTATTTATTTGTTTTTTTCTTGCTTCAGAACCTTTATTTGTTTATTCACTTATTTTTATGGCCGGCTCGGCCCGCCCCGAGGGCAGGGCTGGTGCAGCATGTGGTGCCGGCGATCGAACCGCGGTCCCTGAAGCCGCCCAAGCTTTCCCAAGCAGGCGCTTTAGACCACTGAGCCATCCCGCCGGGCCCCCCCTGGTGGGTCTTGAGTGATGGGTCTTTGGGGGGAAACTTTGTTGCCACAAGGCGTGGAGTTGCACGCAGAGGGTGGGTCCCTGACAGGCTTTCTCCTCCTTTTTCCCTTTTCTCCCCCGCAGTGTAAACTGGAGTTGCTTGTGGGCAGCCCTGCTTCCTGCATGGAACTGGAACTGTATGGTACTGACAACAAGTTCTACTGCAAGTTGGAACAGGAGGATGCGCTGCTGGGCTCCTACCCTGTAGATGATGGCTGCCGCATCCATGTGAGGCCACCCTTCCTTGGACCCCATACCTCATTCAAATTTGATTATTCAGCACATACTTTGTCCTGTATGATAGCCAAAATAGGACCTACTATCATGAAACCTTTTTCCAGTTTAGTGTGGTGAGAGATGTGAGTAGCAAAGGGGAAAGCCTAGAGGATCAGGACTGCTGACAAAAGATGCCTAACTGCACGTGACAATATCAGAAAGAGCATCGTGGAGGAAAGGACACCAGGAAAGGCATACCCGGTGGAGGGAAGAGGGTGTACAGGCCATGAGCTGAGCTCTGGTGAGCAGTGAAGCCAGACAGATGGGGAGAAGCCATGACAGAGGACCTCTGTGTGCATCAGCTCATGCCATGCCTTCTGTCTTCAGGCACCTCTGCCTCCCCATAGTCTACACTGGCCACACTGCTCCTTAGAGATCCTAGGTGAGCTCCATCTCAGGGCCCCCTGCATACACCATATATGCTTCACCTAAGTAGTTCTTTTCACCGTCCCCGAGTGGCTCACCACTTCTTCCCAATCCTTATTTAAAAAAAACCACCTGAGTAACAGCTTTACTAGCCTCGGTGTAAAATTTTAACCTCATCCCATTTCCTATGTTATTACTATGTTTTAGATTTTTTGTCCTCAGCTCTTAACACTAGCTGACATATTCTGGATTTTTATGATTGATCTGGTTTGTCATCTGTCCCCTGAATGGTGGAAGGTAGTTTCTGAGGGTGACACAGCATAGGCAGACACCCTGAGGCAGGCAGGAACATGGTATGTACTAAGGATTATCGCAGAAGGAAGTAGAAACTGGCAAGAGCTCTGAGCCATGAGGCCCTTACTGTGACTCAGGTGTTCAGGGGTTCCCTTAGGCTGTGAGTGGGGAGAAGCCTAGAGGACAAAAGGATCGGGGAGACCAGGAACAGCTGCTGTGGTAGCACACAGGAGCTAATGAGGCCAGGACCATAGTGGGTGCACATCAGGACTCTGCTGGGCCCAGGCTAGACTTGGGGCTGACACAGGTGGCCTCAGCCTGGGGATGCAGGTGGGTCAGCCCTGGGTGGTGGGTCTGCAGGTCTCACACCCAGACGGTATAGGTACAAACAGGTTTCTGAAGTTCCAAGCCACTCAGGAAAGATTTTCCTAGAGGTGGGACCTTAGGAGATTTTTGTATATTTCTAGAGTTCTGTTTCTGTTTATAAATACCACCTGCATTCATTGCTTAAAGTAATAACTTCAAAGTTAGAAAAAAAAATCACGATGAAGAAAATAGAAGTTTGTAGTGATCTTTGACCCCGCAATAAGGGCTCTTTCCCTTTGGCTGTGTTCTCTCAGTGTCAGGCCAAACACTTAGGGATGATGTCTGACACAGTGACCAGGTCTCCCTCCACCTACATCCTAGCACAGATCCTATCAGCACTGTCTATAAAGTCTGTCCAGAATCCCACTCTTCCCTCTACCCTGTTACCCCCACTGTGGCCTAGCTTCTGTCTTCTCTGTGTCCCCCTGTTCCCACCCCTTCCCCCATAGTCTGTGGCCAGAGGGAGCTTGTGGGATCCTTGAGTAACACGGGCAGCCACTCTGCACCTCCAGGTAAACTCTGAAGTCCGCAGCAAGCTGCTGTCTCCAAGCTCCGTCCACTCACCCACTCACTGACACAGGCTGCTGCTGCTGCTCTTGCAGAAGGCCAGGATTACTTGGGCGGTGGCCACTGCACCTTCTGTTACTCTCATCCTTCAGGCCTGGGCACAGACACCATGTCCTTTCCGGAGCAGTCCTGGCCACCTCTCCATGTTTTTGTTTTTGTTTTCTTGTTTCAGAACTTTTGTTTATTTCTTTTTATGGCCGGCTCAGCCTGCCCTGAGAGCAGGGCTGGCACAGCATGTGGTGCCGGTGATCGAACCACGGTCCCTGCAACCACCTAAGCTTTCCTAAGCAGGCGCTTTAGACCACTGAGCCATCCTGCCAGGCCCCTCTCCATGTTGTTTAGCTTCCTTTCTGTTGGAATTTTCTCCCTAGCTCTTGTTATCACCTGGTATTTAATAAACAGACCTCTTCATTTGTTTATGGCTAGTTTGCCTTAGGGCAGGGGTCGTACACTTTTGCATTGTATCCCCTGTGTTCGTTGAGGGCCCTGTTGGTGCTTTATAGGAACTCTGTAAGCAGTGAACACCTGAATATTGGGGTGGCACCAGATGAGGTGCTCCTGGTTCTGGATAATGGGGCCAGCCTAGGAGGAGCCAAAGGGCTTACTGGGGCCCAGAGAGCTGTGAGGAAGCTTAAGCTCTGCTGATGAGTTTCAGTGACTTTAGGGCCATCAGTGATGTTGATGCCAACGTATGGGGACATTGGGGGATAGATACAGCCTCCAGGGGTTGCACGGGGGTGAGAAAGGGGAGCTGGTCAGTGTGGATATCTGCACCTGTCCTCTGCTGAGCAAGGAGAGAAGCCTGGGTGGAGGGATGTGTCTACTCCCGACTTGGGGGAGACCTAAGTCTGTAGAGTGCTCCAGTGTATAGCTGTGCCCTGGCGTCCCAGGCCTCCCTAGTCAGACCCTCATCCCCTTCTCGTCCCCACAGGTCATTGACCACAGCGGTGCTCACCTTGGGGAATATGAAGATGTGTCCAGGGTGGAGAAATACGAGCTCTCACAAGAAGCCTATGACCAGAGGCAAGGTAGAGAACGTAGGGTGGGAGAGATGAGGCGTATGGGGCCCAGAGCCAGTGTGCATGGGTGGAGGGGGCAGATGGGACAAAATGGATGTCACGGGGTTGATGGAGTAGGAAGTTGGGGTAGAGGGCTTGGAAGGATGGAACAGGCTGGAATGGGGTTCCATGGTGGTGGGGACAGATGGGGTTATGGGAGAGTCATTGAGGTAGACAGGGCACAGAGAGGGGTTGGGGGTTGGGAGGTGTGGGCAGACACCTGGGGCTTGGGAAGTAGGGGGAGTGGGGGGCGCAGGAACAGGACGACGTGAGGCATGGGCTGGGTGGACAGGATGCGGGGCCAGAACACCCTAGGAAAGGTGCTGGGCAGTCAGCACAGGCCTCGGGGCTCTAATCAGAAAGATTAGTGGTGGGAAAGATGAGGGGTCTCAGGGACTGGATCACCATGAGTGGGAGACGGGAAAGACATTTAAGAAGATGGGGAGACAGTTACGGTGATAGTGGCTAAAATCCCAACACTCAGAGGCTGAAGCAGGAGGATCATGACAAGTTCAAGGCCAGCCTAGGGTACATAGTGAGTTCAAGGACGGTGTGAATTACATAGAGCCCCTGTCTCAAAACAACAACCAGGTATGGTGGTGCATAGCTGTATTAATCCCAGCACTTTGGAAACTGAGACAGGAGGATCTCCGTGAGTTTGAGACCAGCCCGGACTACATAGTGAGACCCTGTCTTGAAAACCAAAATAACAATAATAAACAAAAAGGATGGGGTCATGTGAAGGGCCAGAGGTGGGCAGCATCTATTAGTTTGTGGGGTTTGTTTTGTTTTGTTTTGTCTTTGTCTTTTTGAGACAGGGTCTTGCTGTACAGTTCAGGCTGGCCTTGAGCTCAGTTTTGTAGCCCAGGCTGGTCTTGAACTCTCACCAATCCTCCTGCCTCAGCCTCCCAAGTGCTGGGATTACAGGCGTACGCCACCATGCCCGGCTAGTTTGTTGATTGTAGGGAGGCCCCAGGAGTTCAGTGAAGAGATGGAGGTTGTGGTGGGAGACTTGAGGGGCTTGGGTGATGGACAGCCCCTTAGTGTAGCTCTTAGTCCATGAATGTTGGCCCCTCACAGTTGGAATGTTACCTCATGAAGCCAGAGCCACAGCCCCAGAGATCAGGTCTAACACCATCCCCCACCTGGCCCACAGACACACTTCGCTCCTTCCTGAAGCGCAGCAAGCTTGGCCGATACAATGAGGAGGAACGGGCGCAGCAAGAGGCCGAGGCTGCCCAGCAACTCATTGAGGAGAAGGCCCTAGCCAGTACCATCCTTGTGGGCAGCCGCTGTGAGGTTCGGGCACCCAAGCAGTCCCCTCGCCGAGGCACCGTCATGTATGTAGGTACGTGGTCCACAGGACTGCCCCGTCCCAAGGCTGAAAGGGACACCATTCAGCAGTCTCTGAGATGGGCAGTGCCAGGGGCCTGGTTCTCAAAGAGATCCCAGGTCCATTACCTGAGAGGATAAGCCAGGGTGTTGGTGCCAGGGAAGTGGGAAGCACAGAACTACAAATAGTTCAGTCATGAAAGTCTATATAATAGTTCAAGCACTGTGTATCTGTGTACTCAGCAGGGTGAGGTAAGAGAGTTGTTCAAAACCAGCCTGAGTAACATAGCATGACTGTGTCTCAGAAAAAGCAAAACTAGTGGGTAGGAACCACCACCGAGTGGCCTTGAGCTATTCTGCCAACGCTTAAGCAAAATAGGAATGAAGCTGATGAAAAATGAAACAATTTTTTTTTTTTTTGTCTTTTTGAGATAGGGTCTCGCTGTACAGTTCAGGATGGCCTTGAGCTCAGTTTTGTAGCCCAGGCTGGTCTCGAACTCTCACCGATCCTCCTGCCTCAGCATCCCGAGTGCTGGGATTACAGGCGTGCGCCACCACACCCGGCAAAAATTAAAACAATTTCTAACAGTCAAAAAAGAAAAAGAGGGCCCGGCAGGATGGCTCAGTGGTCTAAAGTGCCTGCTTGGGAAAGCTTGGGTGGCTTCAGGGACCGTGGTTTGATCCCCGGCACCACATGCTGCGCCAGCCCTGCCCTCAGGGTGGGCTGAGTCGGCCATAAAAATGAGTGAATAAACAAACAAAGGTTCTGAAACAAGAAAAAAATAAATAAAGTTAAAAAGAAAAGGAAAAAAAAGAGAGAAGAAAAGAAAAAGAAAAACTACCTGGCGTGGTGGCTGACGCCTATAATCCCAGCACTCGGGAGGCTGAGGCAGGAGGATTGGTGTGAGTTCGAGACCAGCCTGGGCTACAAAAGTGAGCTCAAGGCCAGCCTCAACTGCATAGCGAGACCCTGTCTCAAAAAGACAAAAAGAAAAAAAAAAAAAAAGAAAGAAAAACTAAAGGTATATATAGTTCATTGGGTTTTAGTATATTCACAAAACTGTACTTGCCAGTTTCAGAACATGATGAACCTCATAACCATAAGCTGCTACTTATTTTGTTTGCTTGGTTTTGGAGATAAGATCTGGCTATGTAATGTAGGCTGGCCTCGAGCTCACTATGTAACCCAGGTTGGCTTTGGGTTTTGTTTTTTGTTTTTGTCTTTTTGAGACAGAGTCTCGCTATGCAGTTCAGGCTGGCCTTGAGCTCACTTTTGTAGCCCAGGCTGGTCTTGAACTTGCACTGATCCTCCTGCCGCAGCTTCCCAAGTGCTGGGATTACAGGTGTGTGCCACCATGGCCAGGCTTCCACTTGTCCTGAGTGCTGAGAGCAGAGGCATAGGCATGCACCATCATACCCAGCTATTTCTCATTTTTGAAACCCCAGTTTCCCCAGTGATAAGCAACCACTAAACTATATTCTATCTCAGTTGCTCTACCCATTCAATCCCTGGTGCCACCAGGAAAAAAAAAAAAACCAATTGATCTACCTTGTTTTGTGACAAGGAGTCACCATGTGGTTCAGGCTGACCTTAAACTCATGGTAATCCCCATACCTCAGCCTCTCGAGTGCTGGGATTATAGCTACGTGTACGCCCCATGATTTGCTTGTTCTGGATGTTTCCTGTAAATTAAATCATACCGTATACAATCTACGTGACTGGCTGCATTCACCTCGCACTTCATCCATGTTGTACACATACCAGCGCATCATTATTGCCACGAGATTACCTTGTGTGGGTGCACCACATTGTATTCGGTCAGCGGCACTGGACATTGCAGTCATTTCCCTTTTTTGACTATTATGAATGATGCTATCATAAACATTCTTGTCTGGTAGGTTTGTTTTTATGGTTTTTGTTGTTGTTCTGTTTTGGGGGTTTTTTTGTGTGTTTTTTTTTTTTTTTAATTTTATTTATTTATTGTTTCAGAACCTTTGTTTGTTTATTCACTCATTTTTATGGCCGGCTCAGCCTGCCCCGAGGGCAGGGCTGGCGCAGCATGTGGTGCCGGGGATCGAACCGCGGTCCCTGAAGCTGCCCAAGCTTTCCCAAACAAGGCGCTTTAGGCCACTGAGCCATCCCGCCGGGCCCCCTGTTGTTCTGTTTTGTTTTGTCTTTTTGAGACAAGATCTTACTATGCAGTTCAGGCTAGCCTTGAGCTCACTTTTGTAGCCCAGGCTGATCTCGAACTCACACCGATCCTCCTGCCTCAGCCTCCCAAGTGCTGGAATTACAGGCGTGCACCACCATGCCCAGCTTTTTTTTTTTTTTTTTTTTTTTTTTTCCTCTTTTTTTTTGAGATGGGGTTTGGGAATGTAGTTTATGCTGCCCTTGAACTCTGTGTGGCGCAGGCTGGGCTCAAACGCAAGACAGTCCTTCTGCCTCAGTCTCCCAAGTACGAGGATTACAGATGTGTACCACCACACCTGAATTGTATAATAAATTTTCCTATGGGCATTTTCATGTCTTCATACATGGGAATGGAATCAGTGGTAGTCTGTGCTTAACCTTTCTTGTGTGTGTGATGTTGGGATAGGACCGAGGCCCTTGCACACACTAGGAAAGTGCTCTTATTCTGAGCTCCTTTCCCAGTCCTGTTCTTAACCTTTTGAGGAACCGCCAGACGATTTCCCACAGCAACTGCAGGTTCTACATTCCCACAAGCAGTGTATGAGTCCAATTGCTTTGTGTCCTAACCAACAATTATCTGTCACTTTTCTTGTAGTCATTATAATGCATATGAAGTGGAACATCATTGTTTGTTTTGAGATGAAATCTTAAGTGGGTATTCAGCCTGATATCAAACTCATGGGCTCCTGTGATCCTCCCATCTTAGTCTCCAGAAATCTGAACTACAGATGTGCACCTGTATGACTCATTCTTTTTCCTTTGGTACTGGAGATCAAACTGAGGACCTTACCTGCCAGGCAGGCCATTATGCCACTGAGCTATCTCCCCAGTCCCCTATGACTTTTTCATTTGTACTTCTCTGGTGACTTTTATTTATTTATTTATTTAATTTTTTTTTTGTGGGACCACGATTTGAACTCACGACCTTGCACTTGCCAGGCAGGCACTTGTGCCATGGAACTGTCTCCCCAGCCTCTGATGACTAATGATGTTGAACATCTTTTTATGCCTTCTTGGCCTTGGTATATCTTCTTTAGCATTATCTATTCAGATCTTTTGCCCATTTTCCAATTGAGTTTTCTTTTTGATGGTGATTGTGTATTACTTGGTTAGGAATTCCCTAACAAAGTACCACACAGGGTAGCTTAAACAATAGAAATTGATTTTTCACAGTTCTGGAGCTGAATGTCCAAGGACAGTCCATTGGCAGGTTTACCCTAAAGGCCTTCTCTGATAGTGTGGCAGTGCCATCTTCCTTAGGTTTTTATAGGAACCTCTCTGGCTGGTGGTTAAGGGGTTGGAGCTGGGGAGCAGGGAGACGAGCCAAGAGGCCACCATTTGGTGTCAGCAGGAGATGGAAAAGGTCCTGGGTAGAAGCACTGGAGCAGCAAGGAGTGGTTTGGCAATACCTAATAGGGAAAGGGCTGTGTCCAGAGGTTTCACTGGGATTTCTCCCCTGGGCAGGACTCACAGATTTCAAGCCTGGCTATTGGATTGGCGTCCGCTATGATGAACCATTAGGGAAAAACGATGGCAGGTAATGAGCGTTCCCACTTGGGAGTGTGGGTGTGGGGTGTACGCGCATGCGCAGCTATGCATGCCTGTGTGTGCCTGTGCGCTGCTGGGTAAGCCTGCCTGGTGGCACATAGAGTGGGAGTCATGATGAGGTCCTCTGACCACTGAACCCCTGCCTGCCCTGCAGTGTGAATGGGAAACGCTACTTCGAATGTCAGGCCAAGTATGGCGCCTTCGTCAAGCCATCAGTGGTGACAGTGGGAGACTTCCCTGAGGAGGACTACGGGCTGGACGAGATGTGACGCCCCAGGAAGGCTTCCCGGGTCCGGCTCCTAAATCAGCTGCTCATCCCCCTCCCTGTGTGTGTGCCGTGGCCATCTCTTCCCGACTCCATTTTAATTTTATTGTCTTTGCCCTGCCATTGACTTTTTTTTTTTTTTTTAAAGACTCATACATTAAATACATCAAAAACCTGGGAAGTACATGGAGGACTCAGTAATTTTAGAAGGGTTAGGGGAGCTGGGCCAGTGAAGGTGAAGTAGAATCCTGGGCAAAGTAGAGGGCAGGCAGGTTATTTGTCCTGTAAGTGGTAGTTGGAGGCACAGCAGGTTGTGCTTTGTTCATTTCTACTTAACATAAGGTTTTGCTTTTGTAACAAAGAAACCCAGGGGCTGGGGAGATAGCTCCATGGCACAAGTGCCTGCCTGGCAAGTTCAAGGTCGTGAGTTTGAACCCTAGTCCCACCAAAAAAAAAAAAAAAAAAAAATCTGACAAAAAGACCCAAACTAATACTGAGGCAATTTGAAAGCTTGCTTTTTCATGTAAAGTTTCATGCAGTCACCAAGTCAGTAGAGTGACCCCCATCTGTCACAGGTTGGTCTCATGTCTCATGGCTCCATCTTCTCATGATTCCCACATGTTCTGCCCCAGCCACCAGCAAGAAGGGGGAGATGAGCTTTGCCTTTCAGAAAGATAGAACTCAAAACTTGCTAGCTGATTGACCAGAAGTTTGTCACACAGCCATATGTAAAGAAATCTGAGAAATTAAACTTTTATCCTGGGCAGCCATGTCCTCAACCAACTAACAGAAGTTCCTGTACTATAAAAGTAGGAGGGAAAGGTTATTGGGAGTAAATCAGTACTGTAGTCCTGCCACACACACTGTGGCTGGGGACTCTTGCGTGTTCTCTCTCTCTCTCTCTCTCACTCTCTCTCTCTCTCTCTCTCTCTCTCTCTGCAGAATATATTTATTGGGGGAAAGAAAGTTCCTGTCTGGGAGAGGAACAGAAGGTCCCACCTCCCCAGAGCAGGTAGTCCCCCAACATTTTGTTTTTTATTTTTATTTTATTTAGTACAGGGACTATGGGTCACCACAGATCAGACTCAGTAATCCTGTTTTTCAGCCTCCCGAGTTCTGGGATTAAGGTGCCTGTCACCACGCCCAGTCTGTCGTTGTCTCACTGCACCCCAGGGGGTTACACTGCAGGCCAGGGATGGAGCCCCCAGGCCTTGCATGTGCCTAAACAGATGCTTTAATCCACTGAGCTATTTAGCTGGCCTGTTCTAGTATTTTAAAGAAGAGTCAAGGGGCTGGGGAGATAGCTCTGAGGCACAAGTGCCTGCTGGGCAAGTGCAAGGTCGTGAGTTCGAACCCTGGTCCCACAAAAAAAAAAAAAAAAGAAGAGTCAAAGTACTAGGGTAGCATACAGCTGTTGCTCATGGCATTATAGAGCTTCACAAGAACACTGTACCTTCAGTAAGTCACATAAGTATGGATCCCAGTCAGATATGGTGGCCTGCCTGTAATCGTAGCACTTGGCAGGCTGAGGCAGGAGGGTTGCTGCAATTTCAGGGCCAACCTGGGCTACAGTGAGTTCAAGGTCAGCCTAGACTACATAGTAAGACCCTGTCTCAAAAAAATAAAAATCATAAGTGTGCCTGCAACCAGCAATATAAACAACTACCTTTAAGAATGAGGTAGCAAGTGCCCAAGTGGATTAAAACACCTGCAAGCAGGCACAGGGGCCCAGCTTGGTGCCACACAGCAAATGAGATAGCAAGTATAGTACATGCCTGTTACCTCAGCACTCAGGCCCCAGCAGAATTGGGAACTCAAGGGTGGCCTAGGCTAAGTAGAAAACCCTGCTTCAGGGGCCCCGCGGGATGGCTCAGTGGTCTAAAGCGCCTGCTTGGGGAAGCTTGGGCGGCTTCAGGGACCGCGGTTTGATCCCCAGCACCACATGCTGTGCCAGCCCTGCCCTTGGGGTGGGTTGAGCCGGCCATAAAAATGAGTGAATAAACAAAGGTTCTGAAACAAGAAAAAAAAAATAAATAATTAAAAAAAAAAAAAAAAAAAAAAAAAAAAAAAAAAAAAAAAAAAAAAAAAGAAACAAAACCCTGCTTCAAAACAGAAAAGAATGAGATGAGGGGCTAAGGAGATAGCTCAGGGACACAAGTACCTGCTTGGCAAATGCAAGGTCCTAAGTTTGATCCCCGGTTCCGCAAAAAAAAAGAATGATGAATCTGCCTGATTGCTGAGACTTAACTGAAATGCTCACATCTGTGTGGGGTCTGATGTTTTGTATTCTTACAACCACCACATGAACATGCTTACCATACACAGAACACCCCACACACCACTCAAACATAGCAAAATACAGAGTGCACAGCTGTGCTCTGACATAACAGGTAGGTCCTCTGCAGAATCGCTGCACACTGACTTATGTGGGAGCCTCACACTCACAGGCACTCAAGACTGACATAGACACCCCCGAGGGACAGATGGATGGAATACATCTGCACACCGCCTGCCTACAGGATCAATGAAATCTACCATGGAAAGAAAAACCAGTTCATTTAGAAAAGAATGCCAAGGGCCAGGGATATAGCTCAACAGAACAGCACCTGCCTAGCAAAAGCAAAGACATGAGTTTGAATACTGATGCCAAAAAAAAAATACCAAGGCTTTGACCCCCTCCTTGTCAGAGTTGTCACAGTGAAGAATATTAGAGTAAGGTCCCAGACTGCTGCCAGCACCTCTTGTGTTAGCTTTCTGTCACTGTGACAAGTACCTGAGGTAAACAAAAGAAATGGGACTGGAGTGGAGCTCAGTGATGAGAGTGCTTGCCTAGCATGCACAAGGCCCTGGGTTCGATCCAAGAACTGAAAGGAAAAAGGAAGGAAGCTTTATCTTGGTTCAGTCTTAAGGAGCTCTGCCCATGGTCACTTGGCCCAGTTGCTCTCGGACCTATGGTAAGGCAATAGTTCATGGTGGAGCAAAGCCGTTCACCTCACAGCAGCCAAGAAGCAGAGGAAGACAACATGGGCACAGCGTCTTCAGGGGCAGCTGGGCCTCACCTCCTGAGAGTTCCACTGCTCATCAACAGCACCCAGGTTGGTGATCGGGACTTCAATGTAAGAGCCTTTGGGGGACATTTAAGATCCCAACTTGCTCAGTTTTTCTTTTGAGACAGGATCTCCTCATGTAATTCAGGCTAGCCTCGAAGAACTTACAGCCATCTTTTCTGTCTCAGCCTTTGAGAGCTGGAATCTCTGTGCCCAGCAAGATCCAAACTGTAAAAACCCAATGACCTAAGTTCAGCCAGAGACTCTAGCAGAATTAGCTACTAAATCAGCGCTGAGGACCCAACTCTGGTACGCTGCCTTATGATGTTGCCGTGAGAAGGGGGAAGAAGGTAACTGTGTGAACTGAGCAAGCGTGGCTTGACCTGTAATCCCCATAGGAGGCTGGGGCAAGACACTTGCTCCAAGTTGGAGACCACCTTGGGCTATGTAGTGAGTTCAATACCAGCCTGGACTACATAGCAAGACGCTGTCTCTAATAATGATACCAACTACATAGCAAGAAACTACCACCAATGATAATGACAGTGGCGAGAGAATATAAAAACCCGTCCTGAAAGTGATTACATCTTTCACTTCTCATTCTGTATGAGAACTCATCACTCAAGACAACCCCTCTACACCCAATGTGTATTCATGGGCTGTTATTGAAAACAAAGAAGAGGACCACAGACTTTGGTGTGCCCTGTGCTAGACACCATAACCTTAGGGGAAACTGGGAAGGGGCTGTGAGTTCTCTTGCATGTGCCTTGTAACTGCGTGCTTCGTGGGCACCACCACCCACCGCCCTTCTCCCTTTGGCAGTGTACTAGCTACTCTTCTATCATTGCTGGGACAAATACCTGACACCCAAAGTGAAGGAAGGAAAGGTTTATTCAGCTCACAGTTACTGGTGGTTTCAGTCCATACTTGGCCGGCTCCAAGGAAGAGAGGCACATAGCAGAAAGCAGTTCATGGCCGAGGAACAGCAACAATGGCAACAGGCAACAGAACAACCAAGGGAGCAGAGAGCAACAGCGCCAGTCTATCTCTGTCTCTTTTCTTTTCTTTCTTTTTTGTCTTTTTGAGACAAGAGTCTCGCTATGCAGTTCAGGCTGGCCTGGAGCTCACTTTTGTAGCCCAGGCTGGTCTTAAACTCCCACCGATCCTCCTGCCTCAGCCTCCCAAGTGCTGGGACTACAGGCGTGAGCCACCACGCCCGGCTTCTCTGTCTCTTTTTATGTTACATTCAGGCTCTCCGCCTCAGCCTGTCCACCTTAGGCTACAGCCATAATCCCAGAAGTACTTAAAATACATAATCCCAGGGATCATGGGTCAAGTCTCAAACTCTAGATCAGTACTAAATCACGTAATCCCAGTTACTCATGAGTCAGGTCTCAATCTATAGAAGTCCCCACCCCAGGACTGCATGAGGCTTTGAGGGGACAACTAAACCATAACAGGTGGGAAGGACAATGACCATGAATTTAACCTTTATTAATAAGGTCTTGGCCGGGCGTGGTGGCGCACGCCTGTAATCCCAGCACTCAGGAGGCTGAGGCAGGAGGATTGGTGCGAGTTCGAGACCAGCCTGAGCTACAAAAGTGAGCTCAAGGCCAGCCAAAACTGCATAGCGAGACCCTGTCTCAAAAAGACAAAAAAAAAAAAAAGGTCTTGCTCTATAGTTCAAGATGACCTTGAAATCACTAACCCAGGCTGACCTCAAACTCAGTACAATCCTTCTGCCTCAGCCTCCCAAGTGGAGGGATTGACAGGCATGCACCAACATGCCCGGCTAATTTAACCCTTTTGAATAGTGAACCTTGCTAGATTTCATAAATCCTAAATCAGGGTAAGTAGAAGACAGCAAAGGTTCAACATTCTGTTTACATTTTTAAAACTACTGTTTGAGCTCCCTGGTCTGGCACCGGGAACACCCATGAATTGGATACACCCTTTGCTTGAATGTTAAAGGCAAATAAGCACAAGGTCCTGGGTTCGATCCCTAGGAACAACAACAACAAAGAAATTATTAGAGCTGGAATATAGTTCAGTGACATAGTACCTGTTTGGCAAGTGCAGGGTCCTGAGTTCAATTCCTGTTACCAAAAATAAAAAACCCTGGCCAGGCACAGTAGTGCACACTTGTAATCCCAGCACTCAGGAAGTTGAGGCAGGAGAGTTGTGAGTTCAAGACCAACCTGGATTACAAAGTGAACTCAAGGCCAGCCTGAACTGCCTAGTGAAACCCTGTCTCAAAAAAAGACAAAAAGCTGGGCGTGGTGGCTCACGCCTGTAATCCCAGCACCTGGGAGGCTGAGGCAGGAGGATTGGTGCAAGTTCGAGACCAGCCTGAGCTACCAAAGTGAGCTCAAGGCCAGCCTCAACTGCATACCGAGACCCTGTCTCAAAAAAAGGCAAAAAAAAAAAAACCTGGCTCCTGTGCTAAACAAACTTTATAGTGATTATTATGCAAATTAAAAATGGGGTGGGGTGTGGCTAGGGAGATATCTCAGAGGCATAAGTGCCTGCCTGGTAAGTGCAAGGTCCTGAGTTTGATCCCCAGCTCCAAAATTAAAATAAAATAAAACTTGATATAACTGAATTGGACAAGAGAAGTCAATAGCTTTAGTGAGGAAGAACATCTGACTGAAGAACAGCCCAGATCCAAACACCAGGTCTTCTTGACCATCTGAGGGACTGAACAGGTTGGTATTCCTGTCCTCTAGGTTTAAGTTTTCTTTCTAGGAAGGGGGCTTAGGATCAGCCAGGTAGCTCAACGGATTAAAGCGCCTGCAGGCAGGCGCAGGGGCCAGGGACCCTGAGATGGCATTTGAGACTAACTTGCACCTGTAATCCCAGCTTTTAGGAGGCTGTAAACAGGAGGATCACGAGTCTGATCTAGTAGAGAGACCCTGAACACCCTGCAGACCCTTCCCTAAGAAACAATAATAAATAAATAAAGTGGGCTGATGGAGCCAGCATGATGACACATTTCTGTGGTGAGGCAAGGGGATCATCACCAGTTCGAGCCAGCCTGCAGTACATAGTAAATTCGAGGCCAGCCTAAACCACATAAACAGTCTCAAAAAACACAAACAGGACTTACCCATAGGTAAACGTTTACTCATTATTATCTGTAGGTACAAATATGTATATTGTTATTGTGCTGATTTATTTAATCCTCACAGTGACCCTATCTCCAGTTTCTTTACGGTTTCCTTTCCCCAACCTATCCCACCCTCTGGGTGGGTTAAACCTCCATCAACACTCTCAAGTCCCCGCAGCCTTAGTCGTCATAACTACTCAGTAGTCACCAGGGGGCAGCAGCGTACAGTTCAACCCAGAGGTACACGCGCGGTGCATTGTGGGGCTTTTGGATTGGGTCGGTGGTTTACCGTGAGCAAACTTCATTTCCCAGAGTTATGCGGTACTTCCGCTTTATCTCTAAACTGATCTGATGAAAATATGTAATACAACCATTGTTAAATTTAAACAATAAAAATATTAAATTTAAAAAAATACGGCCCAACTCCCAGAGGCGGGGAGGGGGAGCAGTATGGGGAGCGATTCGGCGGTGGACCTTGCGCGCAGGCGCCCTCGGGACGGCTCCGTAGAGCGGACATTCTTCGACCTGGCTTGACCTTCAGCGTGTTAGGCCGCCTCCCTGCCCTCCCGCCTCCAGGCATCTCAACCGGTCACTTTGCCAGTTTAGCTCCTTAGCTCTAAAGCTGGTCTAGGGAACAAAACTTCTGTCTTTAAGAAAAGAAGAAAAAAAAAAAAAAAACCTATCTCCCACTCCCACACCTATACAAGCCCTTCACAATGAGCTACATTCTCAGCCTATTTATTTTATTATTACTTTTTTTTTTCTTAACGAAGGTCTTGTAAACTCAAACTGGTCGCAGATTTGCCATGCTACGGCCTATTTATCTACCGGTCAGGTACAAGCCCCACACGGATGACTGAGCCCAGGGCCTTCACACTGAGCTACATCCCCAAGGCTGGGAGTGTGGGCCTGTGTCACCACTGAACCCTACCCTTCTCTTTTTATTTTCACAGTCAAAACTTAATAATTACTGGGCCTGGCAGGATGGGTCAGTGGTCTAAAGCACCTGCTTGGAAAAGCTTGGGTGGCTTCAGGGACCAAGGTTCGATCCCCTGCACCATATGCTGCGCCAGCCCTGCCCTCGGGGAGGTCTGAGCTGGCCATAAAAATGAGTGAATAAACAAACAAAGGTTCTGAAACAAGAAAATAAATAAATAAAATTCTTTTTCTTTTTTTTTAATAAATAAAATTCTTTAAAAAAAAAAAAAGACTTAATAATTACTTACTAGGGGCTAGGGAGATAGCTTTGTGGCACAAGTGCCTGCCTGGCAAGTACAACGTTGTGAGTTCAAACCCCGGTTCCAGAAAAAAAATAATACTAAGGAAATTCAAAAGTAGAGCCGGGCGTGGTGGCGCACGCCTGTAATCCCAGCACTCGGGAGGCTGAGGCAGGAGGATCGGTGCGAGTTTGAGACCAGCCTGGGCTACAAAAGTGAGCTCAAGGCCAGCCTGAACTGCACAGCGAGACCCTGTCTCAAAAAAGACAAAAAAAAAAAAAAAAAAAGTAGAACAATATATGGATCTCCTGAATATCCATGACTTAATTTCAGTGATTTTTAACATGGCTAATCTTGTTTTGTTCTGTGTAGTACTGGGATTGAACGCAGGACTTTTATCCTGAGATACATCCCCAGGCCATATTTTATTTTGAGACAGATTCTAGCTAAGTAGCCCTGACTAGTCTCACTTTTTTGATCCTTCTCCCTCAGTCTGGGCTTACCACACCAGACTCTTCGGTGTTTTCATTTTTGTTTTTAGAGATACATCTTTGCAATAGATAATGATTTCATTCCTTCTGGGGAGATGGTACATAACACATCGTGTTTTTTTTTTTTTTTTAGAATTATTTTATTTTACTTTTTTTTTTTTTTTTTTTTTTTTTTTTTTTTTTTTTTTTTTTTTTTTTTTTTTTTTTTTTTTTTTTTTTTTTTTTTTTTTTTTCTTCTTGTTTCAGAACCTTTGTTTGTTTATTCACTCATTTTTATGGCCGGCTCAGCCCGCCCCAAGGGCAGGGCTGGTGCAGCATATGGTGCCTGGGATCGAACCTCAGTCCCTGCAGCCACCCAAGCTTTCCCAAGCAGGCACTTTAGACCATTGAGCAATCCCACCGGGCCCTGCTTTGTTTATTAAAACAAGGTCTTGATATATAGTGCAGTCTGGCCTTCAACTTGCTTATGTAGCTTAGGCTGGCCTTAAACTTAATGATCCTCATACCTCAGCCTCTCAAGTGTGCAGATTATAGGCAAGTGACACAGGTTATATTTTGGGCAATGTCGTATCATCATTTTTTTTTTTTTTCCTTCAAGAGATACCAGATGAGTGGCGCACGCCTGTAATCCCAGCACTTGGGAGGCTGAGGCTGAGGCAGGAGGATCAGTGCGAGTTCGAGACCAGCCTGGGCTACAAAAGTGAGCTCAAGGCCAGCCTGAACTGCATAGCGAGACTCTGTCTCAAAAAGACAAAAAAAAAAAAAAAAAAGAGAGAGAGATACCAGATGAGCTGGGCATGGTGGTGCAAGATTGTAATCCCAATACTTAGGTCAAGGCAGGAGGTTTGGTTCGAGTCTGAGACCAGCCTGGGCTGCAAAAGTGAGCTCAAGGCCAGCCAGAACTACATAGTGAGACCCTGTCTCAAAAAGAGAGAGAGAGAGAGAGATACCAGATGATATTTATTATTTATTCTTGTCTTTTTGAGACAGGGTATTATTATGCAGTTCAGGCTGGCTTTTTTTTTTTTTTTTTTTTTTTTTTTTTTTTTTTTTTTTTTTGTCTTTTTGAAACAGGGTCTCGCTGTACAGTTCAGGATGGCCTTGAGCTCAGTTTTGTAGCCCAGGCTGGTCTCGAACTCACACCAATCCTCCTGCCTCAGCCTCCCAAGTGCTGGGATTATAGGCGTGCACCACCACACCCGGCTCCTAGGCTGGCTTTAAGCTCACTTTGCAGTCCAGGCTGGTCTTGAACTCATTCCTCTTGCCTGAGCCACCCAAGGTCTGGGATTGGTGTGCACCACCAAGCATGGCATCTTTAAAATATTTCTATTGGTGAATTAACTTGAATTTGGTGAGTTTTATCATATTATACAAGGATTGAGGCCGGGGGCGAGATAGCTTAGTGGTCTAAAGCACCTGCTTAGGAAAGTTTAGGCTACCATAGGGGCCACAAGTTCGATCCCCAGCCACATGCTGCGCCAGCCCCACCCCAGGGCAGGCTGAACCAGCCATAAATAAATAAATAAAGTTATTACACTTAACAGGAAAAGAAAACCACAATAAAGTACTTAGTTTTTAATATTTATTGAGCCAGGAGTGTAGCTCAGCAGCACAAGCACGGCAAGTGTGGTCATGAGTTTGGCTCCCAGTTCCCGCCCCCAATAAAACCAAAAAGACAAATATGTAATGAGTAGTTAGAACAGGCGTCAACATTTTCACATCAGCCATTTACTTGCTGACAAAACTTAAAAGATAACTACAACAATAAAAAGCTATGTGAACTTACTATGTCAATACAAAAGTCTACCACAGAAATAAGCTTTGGCCTGGCTTGATGGCACATACTTGTAATCCTAGCACTTGGGAGGCTGAGGCAGGAGGATCAATGTGAGTTTGAGACCAGCCTGGGCTACAAAAGTGAGCTCAAGGCCAGCCTGAACAGCACAGTGTGACCCTGTCTCAAAAAGACAGAAAAGAAATAAGCTTTGTTTCAACTCTCATGCCCAAGATACACATGCCAGCTGTGCATTCCCATATGCAAGCACCACTTACACTGATTTCCTTTCCTGTAGCTTGTTGTAGGGCACAGTTGGCATCTTTTTGGTTTTCCTGTCATAGTGCGTCTTGGTGATGCTGCGCCTGCCTGTTCACCT
Organism: Myocastor coypus; assembly: GCA_004027025.1. Classification (NCBI taxonomy): domain Eukaryota; kingdom Metazoa; phylum Chordata; class Mammalia; order Rodentia; family Myocastoridae; genus Myocastor; species Myocastor coypus. Next base: position 13,646 of record PVJA010004915.1, on the reverse strand, counting down.
GTCAGACCACCAGAGTGCTCCACAGCTGCTGTGTGTATTTCTCTGGGCAGTGGGCAGAAACATGTTGGCTTTCAGGTTGGGAGTATAGCTCAGTGACCCAGTGCTTGCCTAGCAAGGGTGAGGTTGTAAGTTTGATTCCCATTACCAAAAAAAAAAAAAAAAAAAAAAAAAATTGAGGGGAGTTTCTTCTGCTAGTAATGATATCTTTCTTTCTTTCTTTCGGGGTTCAAACTCACGACCTTGCACTTGCCAGGCAGGCACTTGTGCCTCGGAGCTATCTCCTCAGCCCCAGTAATGATATCTTTCTTTAAAAATAATGTCTTAGCCAGGCGCAGTGGCACACGCCTGTGATCCCAGCACTTGGGAGGCTGAGGCAGGAGGATCAGTGCGAGTTCGAGACCAGCCTGGGCTACAAAAGTGAGCTCAAGGCCAGCCTGAACTGCATAGGGAGACCCTGTCTCAAAAAAGACTAAAATAATAATAATAATAATAATAATAATAATGTCTTATGAGCTGTAGTCCCAATTCTCTAAAATAATTGCTCCATATTTTGAACTTATTTTCATATATATATTTAGTAGAGGGTCTCACTACACAGATCAGACTCATAGTGATCCTCCTGTTCTCAGCCTCCCAAGTGCTGGGATTACAGGTGTGCACCACCAATCCTAGTCTCAGTCGCCATCTCAGGTCACCCTGGGAGCAGGGCTGGCACAGCAGGCCAGAAATTGAACCCAGTCTCTGCATCTGCCAAAGCAGGCACTTTAGTTCACTGAACTATCTGGCTGGCCCTGAACTTATTTTCTTCTGTAAGCTATCCAACTATTCTGCCACATGTTCAGGATCTAGTAAAAGACAACTATTCTCAATGCTTTGTGCTTCAAGTGATGGCATAGTTGCTGCGTAACTCATTAAAAATAGCTACTTCACCTCTGGTTTTGTTGAAAGTCTCCATCTCAGACTTCCCTTTCATCAAGGTTTCCCAGGCTGAGGATTTAGTTCAGTGGTAGAATGCTTGCCTAGCAAGCTGGAAGTGCTGGGTTCAGTCCTCAGCACCAAAAACAAAGAATAATCCTCGCCTAAAATACCAAGGTTTCCCTATTAACATTTTACCAGTATCGTGGTGAAATGTCGACATCAGCAGTACCCATCAGTTTTTCTTTGCCACATAGGAGGCTTACATTACTGTTATGGTTTGTGTCTAGTTGTCCCCCAAAAGCCTCATGCAATCATGGGGTGTGGCTTCTATAGATCGAGACTTGATTCATGATCCCTGTGATTGTATTTTAGTACTGATGGGATTATTGGTCTGAGTAAGGCTGAGACTATGGGTGTGGTCTAGGGCGGATATCCTAAGGCGGAGAGCCTGAATGTAATATAGGGAGTGACAGAGAGACAGACTCGAGCTGTAGCTATTGCTCTCTGCTGCCCTGTTTGGTTGGCTGCCTCTGCCACCATTTTGTTGCTGTTCCACCGCCATGACCTGGATGCTCTCTGCCCTGTTCCACTCAGCCTTGGGCCAGCCAAATATGGACTGAAACCTCCACGAACTATAAGCTAAATAAACCTCTCCTTCCTTCATTTTGAGTACTGGGTATTTGTCCCAGCAATGAGTAAAAAGTAACCAAGACAGTTATCTTTCTGAAATCCAAAGACTGTACTGCACATTTCCATTTTGAAATGGCAACATTTTATTTGGACTTTCAGCTTTGTTCTGTGTATAGTTCCTGTGCTGCTCAATTTGTGCTGTCTTACTAAATCTAACATTTGAGGGCTGGCCAGATAGCTCAGCGACCTAAAGCACCTGTTTAAGCAGACGAAGCAGCCAGGGTTTGATCCTGGCCTGCCATGCCAGTCCCCTCCCTGGGGTGTGATGAGACAACCATAGAGACTGGATATGGTGGTGTGCTGTAATTCCAAGACTTGGGAGGCTGAGAACAGGAAAATCATTGAGTCAGATCTATGAAGTGAGATGTAGACCCTGTGCAAATACATAAAAAATAAGTAAATAAATCTAACATCATTTGGTCTGGTGTGTGTGTGTGTGTGTGTGTGTGTGTGTGTGTGTCTGTGTGTCTGTGTGTCTGTATTTTTTCAGTGAAGGGTCTGCAGGGTGTTCAGGGTCTCACTAGTAGCTCAGACTCGTAGTGATCTGCCTGTTTACAGCCTCCCAAGAGCTGGGATTACAGGCACAGGAACCGCTAGGTGCCTACACCTACTTGCAGGCACTTTAATCCGATGAGCTATTTGGCTGGTCCAAATCTAACATCATTTGGAAAACAATAAACCCACTGTAAAATGTCACATTTAGATTAGTTTGGGAGATGGGAACAACGAGTCTGTTCACAACATCGTTCAGTTTATTAATATACAAATAAGGACTTATTGGCTAAGTTCCAGGATACAGGAAAGCCTAAGTCCTCACATCTAGGGTGTGAAGGGCTCTGTGCGCTCTGGCTTCAGGTGGGCTCCCGGCTGGGCTGCAACCATGGCACGCAAGGAAGTGAGGCCACGGCCCCGCGCGAGCGGCCAAGCAACTCCCAGCGCTGAGCCCCAGACTCCCGAGACTCAGGCGCGTCCTGACGCCGGCCAAGGGTCCCCGCGCGCGCCCGGGCCGACTGGCGCGCGCCCGCCCCCTCCTGCAGCTGCTTGGCGGCCAGCCGTGCTGCAGCCTGGGCCGGCTGGCCACTCGCACGTCCTGGCTGTGCCAACACGACAAGCCGTGCTACCGGCGACTCAGGCGCGAACCACCCGACTCCGCGGCGCAGAATTTGGACCAAGGGGAGGCCTGGGGCATCCTGGCCTTCAAGAGGCAGACTGAGAGTGAGGCCAGGGAGATGGAGCGCGCCAGGGCAGGGCATTCGCGCCCGGACCTGAAGAGCATCTGCGCCCCGGGCCCTACCCACCACGGCTCCGTGCTAGGATCCTCGCAGGACGGCAGAAAGGTGGGAATCCCAGCACGGAGGAACCCCTGCCAAGCCTAGTCCTTGGTACTACCCTGAGAAACTAGAGGCCAAGCGCAAGGCCAAGGGCACCCCGGTCTAACGTGCGGGACCCTGCGGGACCCGAGATGGACTCCGAAGACCCTGCTTTTTTTGAGACGAGGTCTCGCTGTGCAGTTCAGGCTGGCCTTGAGCTCACTTTTGTAGCCCAGGCTGGTCTTGAACTCTCATGGATCCTGCTGCCTCAGCTTCCCAAGTTCTGGGATTACAGGCATGAGCCACCAGGCCTGGCTTAAGACCCTGCTTTTTGACGGAGAACATTTGGGAGATCCTGGTGCCTTGATACAAGAACCTGAGCACGGGCCCCTGAGGGTGGGCTTCAGGGTGCAGTAAGCTGGCAACCAGATCTCAGGCAGCCCCTTCTGTGCTCCTGGAGCCGGAAATAAACGCTTGATATGGTCTGGGGGAAAAACAAGAAAAGTCTTCACATCTACAAAAGCGTAATTTTTGCACCATATTTGGACCCATAGCTTTTCTTTTTTTCTTTTTTAAATGAATTTATCTTGTCTCAGAACTTTTGTTTATTTTATTATTTTTTTTTTCTTGTTTCAGAACTTTTATTTTTATGGCCAGCTCAGCCTGCCCTGAGGGCAGGGCTGGCACAGCATGTGGTGCCGGGGATCGAACCGTGGTCCCTGCAGCCACCTGCAGGCACTTTAGACTACTGAGCCATCCTGTCGGCCCCTGTTTGTTTATTTTATTTATTTATTTATTTTTGTGGGACCAGGGTTCGAACTCACGACCTTGCACTTGCCCAGCAAGCACTTGTGCCTCAGAGCTATCTCCCCAGCCCGTTTGTTTATTTTTATGGCCGGCTCAGCCTGCCCTGAGGGCAGCGCTGGCACAGCATGTGGTGCTGGGGATTGAACCTTGGTCCCTGCAGCCGCCCAAGCTTTCCTAAGCAGGCACTTTAGACCACTGAGCCATCCTGCCAGGCCCCTGGACCCATAGCTTTTCCATAAGTCTTTTATATTCCTGTGATCACCCTAAGAACTCTGCTAAGTTCAGCAGGCCTATGAATGCTTCCCATTCAGCTAGTCAAGCGTCATAATAAATAATTTTAAAAAATGGGGCTGGGACCTGGCAGGATAGCTCAGTGGTCTAAAGCGCCTGCTTAGGTAAGCTTAGGCGGCTGCAGGGACCGCGCACAGTTCGATCCCCAGCACCACATGTTGCGCGCTGAGCCGGCCATAAAAATAAACAAAAGTTCTGAAACAAAAAAAAAAGTGGCTGTTGGTGCATACAGACTGTTTTACATGCATGTCAGCCTTTGTGTATTTCACCGCATCTTGAAGCATTTCCTTTTTTTTTTTACTTTTATTTTAATTAATTAATTAATTAATTTATTTATTTGTTTTGTTTTTTTGAGACAGGGTCTTGTTATGCAGTTCAGGCTGGCCCTGAGCTCACTTTTGTACCCCAGGCTGGTCTCAAACTCGCACCAATCCTCCTGCCTCAGCCTCCCGAGTGCTGGGATTACATTTTATGATTACTTTTAATAAGAAATTACAATGTGACATTTTCAAAACACGTTAGTAGTTCATTTCCAATATTGATACAATGCATATTGTTGTCCTCATAGTTATACAGAGCACAGGGTGTAGATATGATAAATTTTCTAGTGGTTATTGATACAGAAGGAAGCATTTCATCTGTTACAATTTCCTACACTGAATGGCAAGGCTGGCGTTCTGTCCAATAAGTTTCACCCCTGCCAAAACCTTCGCTATATTTTTAGACCTAGTTATAAGGTCACCTGTTTCATTTGGTTCACATTTCAACTAGTCCAATATGTACTCACATTGCTATTTTCTTCATCATCCGGGTCGAGGAGGTCTGCATTCCCTGTATCTTTATCAGTTGATTCTTGCTCCGTTTCATGGACATAGGAACTTCAGCTCATGTAGCCAAGGTCAGTCATCACCATCCACCCACACCACTCTTGTTACAGAAGCATACATTTTACGGTAAATGGATTATCTTCATTCATGCATGAGTAATCTGATGATTCACTTCTGACCTCCTCCAAAGCTTGCAAATCTGGTTTTTCATGTGCCATTATACCCAACTGAGCTACTTCCACCAGAAAAATTAAAGAAAAAAAAATAATTTTTTAACAAATCCTGGAGTAGTGTGGATTTCTTGGAGCCTCTGTGATGCTCAGGTAGGTATATACAAAACCAGTTAGGTGGAGCATGATTGTGAGTCCAAATCCATTTTGACGCTTTTGTACGTGTGCATGCTCCCTGCCATTCACCATGCCAAGTGGGTGAACCAATTAATTGTTTGCTGTATCCCTCAGGGAAAGGTACTGAGATACACAGCTGACTATTACACTGAAGTACAAATTTAAAGTAGACAAGTAGCGCACGCCTGTAACCCCAGCACTCGGGAGGCTGAGGCAGGAGGATCAGTGCGAGTTCGAGACCAGCCTGGGCTACAAAAGTGACTCAAGGCCAGCCTCAACTGCATAGCGAGACCCTGTCTCAAAAAGACAAAAAAAAAAAAAAAAAAAAAAAAAAAAAAAAAAAAAAAAAAAAAAAAAGTAGACAAGTAAGGGATGGGCTCTCTGAAGCCCGTCTTGTATTTTGAGGGTTAAACAGGGTCTCACTACATTGTTCAGTCTGCCATTGAACTTATTTTTTTTAAAGGATTTTTTTTTCTTGTTTCAGAACTTTTGTTTATTTATTTATTTATTTTTATGGCCGGCTCAGCCTGCCCTGAGGGCAGGGCTGGCGCAGCATGTGGTGCCGGGGATCGAACTGTAGTCCCCGAACCAACCCAAGCTTTCCCAAGCAGGTGCTTTAGACCACTGAGCCATCCCGCCGGACCCAAGAAATAATATTGAGACAATTTCAAAACATGTTAGTAGGACAGCCATGATAATTGACACAATGCAGATTGTTGTCGTCACAGTAGTTACTCAGAGTATAAGACGCAGACATGATAACTCTTCTAAACACTATTGGTATAAATATTTCTTCTTACTGAACTAAGAGAAGGTAGTTGTATACATAGAGCAATATTCCATAATAGTAGTAGGTTATTAGCAGACCTGGCAATGTCAGAAGCTGTTGACTTGAGCCTTTTACAGCTCAGCATATTAATCTGGCCTGACTTTTTTTTTTTTTTTTTTTTTTTTTTTTTTTTTTTTTTTTTTTTTTTTTTTTTTTTTTTTTTTTTTTTTTGTCTTTTTGAGACAGGGTCTCATTATGCAGTTGAGGCTGGCCTTGAGCTCACTTTTGTAGCCCAGGCTGGTCTTGAACTTGCACCAATCCTCCTGGCTCAACCTCCCAAGTGCTGGGATTACAGGCGTGAGCCACCACGCCCGACCTGGCCTGACTTTCTATATTTTTTCTTTTCTTTTCTTTTAAATCTTCTTGAGACAGAGTCTCACTATGCAGTTCAGGCTGGCCTTGAGCTCACTGTTGTAGCCCAGGCTGGACTTGAATTCAAGCCAATCCTCCTGCCTCAGCCTCCCAAGTGCTGGGATCACAGGTGTGTGCCACCACGCCCAGCCCACTGGCTTGACTTTTTATGCCTTGTGGTTAAACTTCTGCTGGGTGGTTAAGACCAAGTTGAAGCAAGACGTATATAACAAAACATGTAATTTTTATATCTGACAAAGTCAGTCAAATCCCCTCACGATTTACCTTGAAACCATATGCAGTGTTTTGTAGAACTTTTGTCAGTGTCAGCTGTCTGAATGAGTCACCACCGTTGCTTGACCAGTTTACTCTCTGTGAAAGTCTGAGAAAATGTGTTCTCTCTAGGTGATTCTCCTTAGGCATACTATACATCATCAATCCCTTTCCTCTGTGGCCCTGTAATCTTCTTGAACAGAAAATTTGGGACACCACTGAGTTATAGGGTGTTATAGTACAGGGTCTCTTATGTCCTGAGTCCACACTGACCTGGAAGGGCTAGAGCCAAAATATTGGCTAACCTTGTAGCCTTTCTTTTTCTCTAATTTTTGGTCTGCAAACTTAGGTTAACCCTCCAGAAGAGAAAGTTAGTGCTACTATTACTCTATAACATAGGTACTTGGACTTATCATCATTGTCTAATTATTAAATGCCTTAGACTTAACATGGAACGAGTATTTTCCATCAATCATTGATATTCTAATAAATCTCTATAGAATGTGATTTAAAAAAAAAAAACTGTTATACTTTTTTTTTCCCATTCCTCTATTGATGGACATGTTGGCTTCCAAAATTTAAATTCTATGAGTTGAACACTGTATTTTTAAAAATTATTTTATTTATTTATTTTTTTCTTGTTTCAGAACCTTTGTTTGTTTATTCACTCATTTTTATGGCCGGCTCAGCCCACCCCAAGGGCAGGGCTGGCGCAGCATGTGGTGCTGGGGATTGAACAGCGGTCCCTGAAGCCACCCAAGCTTTCCCAAGCAGGGGCTTTAGACCACTGAGTCATCCCACCGGGCCCCATGAGTTGAACATTTTAGACATATGTATTCATGTATAACTGTAATGAGATGTCTCTTTCAGTAAGATACCTACAAAAAGGAATAGCTCTCTGTGGCACAAGTGCCTGCCTGGCAAGTGCAAGGTCTTGAGTTTGAATCCCACCTCAGGGGGGGGGGGGGGAGGAATAGCTGTGGAATGTGAAATGTCTAACTTAAGGGGGTTTTGTTTAGTTTGAGGTCTCCCTACACTGACTTCCATAGTGGTTGTACCAGATTATATTCCTACCAATGTAGAAAAACGCAATGTGAACTTCTTTTTTTTCTCTCTCCTGTAACAAGATAAGCATCACCAGTTCAGGCTGGTAGTGAGGTTTCCTAGCAACAGGTATTCACACCATTTTACCTGTGGCAGTCACCCCAGCCTGTGTGGTCCAGGATGCTTCCCACTACACCTGTGTTCCAGCAGGGGTGGGGTGAGGGGTGGGGGCGAGGGGGATATGGATATTCCTTCTTTTTTTTTTTTTTTTTTTTCTTTTTTTCTTCTTTTTTTTTTCTCTTTTTCTTTCTTTTTTCTCTTTTTCTCTTGTTTCAGAACCTTTATTTTTTTATTCACTCATTTTTATGGCCGGCTCAGCCCACCCTGAGGGCAGGGCTGGCGCAGCATGTGGTGCCGGGGATCGAACCGCGGTCCCTGCAGCTGCCCTAGGTTCCAAGCAGGCGCTTTAGACCACTGAGCCATCCTGCCAGGCCCTGGATATTCCTTCTGATGTTCCTTAAGACTAAGTTTTATTGTATGTGCCCCTGAGACTTCACTCCTGAGCACACCAGTATGTCACTCTTTTGAAGCAAGTGAACCAAGACTTGCAGCCATAGCCTTACTGTCTAATTTATTCTCCCCTAAAGACTGTTTTCTCTTTGGTGGGGCTGGGGAGATAGCTCAGTAGAATAAGCACTTGCCTGGCATATGCAAGGACCTGAGTTCAATCATTAGTTCCGAAAAAAAAAAAGCAGACTGTTTTCTCTTTGGGAACTTTCCAGGCAAGAGTAGATGTGTAAATGGGGTGAGAGGGAGGTTTAACCAAAAGTAAATAGAAAAAAAGAAGGAAAAAAAAAGAATAAGTAAATAGAAGCCAGGCATGGTGGCACACACCTGTAATCTCAGCACTTGGGGGGCTGAAGCAGGAGGATTGGTGCAAATTCAAGACCAGCCTGGGCCACAAAACTGAGCTCAACGCCAGCCTGAACTGCATAGTGAGACTCTGTCTCAAAAAGCTAAAACACAAAAGACCAAAAAAAAAAAAAAAGAAAGAAAGAAAGAAAGAGTAAATAGCACTGAAAAAGACAAGCTTCACAGGGCTGGGGAGATAGTTCAGCAGTCTAAACACCTACCTGGAGCCCAAGGACCCAGGTTTGATTCCAGGCACCACATGCTATCCAAGCTAGCCACCAAAACCAGGTGGTGGTGCATGCGTGTAATCTCAGTGCTGGGGAGGCTGAAACAGGAGTATCACCTATGAGTCTAAGCTGCATAGTGAAACCCTGTACCCAGTACATAAATTAAAACAGTTCTTTTGGGTCCTCCTTTCCAAGATGATGAAAAAAAAAGAAGGAACAATGGTTGTGCCAAAAAGGGCTGTGGTTGGGCCCAGCAGGATGGCTCAGTGGTCTAAAGCACCTGCTTAGGAAAGCTTAGGCAGCTGCAGGGACCTCGGTTCTATCCCTGGCACCACATGCTGCGCCAGCCCTGCCCTTAGGGCAGGCTGAGCCAGCCATAAAAATAAATAAACAAAAGTTCTGAAATAAGAAAAAAATAAAATAGAATAAAAATAATTCAAAAAGGGCTGCAGTTATGTGCAGCTTATTTGCTGTATGAACTGTACCTGGTGCATACCCAAGGATAAGGCCATTAAGAAGTTTGTCATTTGGAACATAGTGGTGGCCGTCGCCATCAGCGACATTTCCAAAGTGAGTATCTTCGACTGTATGTGAAGCTGCATTACCGTGTCAGTTGTGCCATTCACAGCAAAGTGGTCAGAAATCGATCTCATGAAGCCCACAAGGACTGAACACCTCCACCCCGATTGAGACCTGCTGGCGCTGCCCCATGACCTCCAGCAAAGCCCATGTAGGGAGCTGGGTCTTAATGGACTGAACAAAAATCTCTCGAGAAAGAAATAATAAATTGAATGCTATACTTTCTTTTTTTTAAAAGAATTTTTTCTTGTTTCAGAATTTTTGTTTGTTTATTTATTTGTATGGCCGGCTCAGCCTGCCTTAAGGGCAGGGCTGGTGCAGCGTGTGGTGCCTGGGATGGAACCACGGTCCCTGCAGCCACCTAAGCTTTCCTAAGCAGGCGCTTTAGACCACTGAGCCATCCTGCCAGGCCCCTGAATGCTATACTTTAAAAAATAATTAATTAATTAAAACAAAGAGCTTCACAGTCTAGTGAAAACAAAGAAACTGGACTAATAAATGTTGGAATCAGGGCCTGCAAGGGAAAAGAATACAGGACACATAATTCATATAATTACTTTAGAATATTTAACCCACAAGTCAAATGGAAAAGTGTCGGGGATATACTCACACACCAACAATTGAACTGAGGGGCTAGATACCACTGCAGCGTTCTCCACAAGTACAGCTGGGGGTCTAGAGTCCATGACGAAGTCTGACATAAGTACGTATCAAGGAGCTGCCCTGGGAAGCTAGAAAGTCTGCACCAGCAGGACAAAGGATCTGTGCCAGCAGGCTGAGGGATCTGCACTGGAGCCAGGAAACAGGGCTCAAGATAAGGACCAGAGCTGCCATGAAGAAGAACCGCAGGCATCCTGACCTCCTTTAGAAGGTTGTGCCAAAAAGTCTGTGGTCATGCACCACATGCGTACCCAAGGATAAGGCCATTAAGAGGTTTGTCATTTGGAACATAGTGGAGGCTGCCGCCACCATCAAGTACATTTCTGGAGTGTCTTCGACAGTTACGTAGGCTATGAGAACAGCGAATTCATACTGTGAAAGCCAGCACAACACAGTTCTCCAGGAGATTCAACAGCACACCACCTGCCCCACCAGAGCCATGAAATGATGCTCACAGGAAGGATCAGAGCTTCTTCACAGTGAACCTCCTTGCTATCCTCAGTGACAAGAAAACCAACTCAGCTGAGCCTGGTGGCGCACACCTGTAATCCCAGCACTTGGGAGGCTGAGACAGGAGGATCGCTAGGAATTTGAGACCAGCCTGGGCTACAAAAGTGAGCTCAAGGCCAGCCTGAACTGCCTAACGGGACCCTGTCTCAGAAAGACCAAAAGAAAAAAAAGAAAGAAGCCGGGCGTGGTGGCTCACGCCTGTAATCCCAGCACATGGGAGGCAGAGGCAGGAGGATTGGTGCGAGTTCGAGACCAGCCTGGGCTACAAAAGTGAGCGCAGGACCAGCCTCAACTGCATAGCGAGACCCTGTCTCAAAAAGACAAAAAAAAAAAAAAGAAAGAGAGAAAGAAACAAAGAAAAAGAAAACCAACTCCACCCACCTCTCTGGAAGAGTCAACAGCACCCCATCTTCCTCTCCAGTTCTCTCATTATCCTGTGGGCAACAGTCCTCACGTGGGCCCTCTGCATCTAGCATCATGCTGGTTCAGTTTAGCTGGGTGTCACAAGTTGGCCACCAGTTGTCAACCCACCACAATAAGCAAACGACATAAACCAGGCATGCATTACCCTGCCTGTAATCACAACACTCTGAGAGGCTGAGACAGGAGGACTAAAGTTTGAGCTCAGCCTGGGCAATTTGTGGTTTAGTGAGACCCTGTCTCAAAATAAAAAAGGAGTCAGGGGATGTAGTTCTGGGTTTGTTTGAAGACCCCGAGTTCAAACTCACTATCACAAAGCAACAAGTTAAACCATAGGTGACTAGCAGGTGTTGAATGAAAAGAGCAGTCTGTGTGGGGTGGGGATTAGGTCAGAGATCTGAATGGTCTTTGCCGAGCTCACTAGCTGGATAGATCTGAGCAGCACAGAAGTCTGGCTTGGGCTCTTGGTACTGGAGAAGCACCCACATGAGCCACAGAAGGCTTTAAGGACACTGCATACGTACCACACAGCCTCCTTGTCATGTCCAGGTTCAGCTGGGAACATCCCCATCAAGCTGCTTGGGAGCTTTTACCCATTCTCCAAGGGATGGAAGTGAGGACAGAGTGGTGACAGGAGTGGTCATCAGAGACTAGGTGGCTGGGATGAGAAAAAAAATTTTATTATTTTAGGGAAGGGTCTATAGGGCATTCAGGGTCTCACTACTAGTAGTGATCCGCCTGTTTACAGTTTCCCAAGAACTGGGATTACAGGCGCACACCATCCGCCACCATGCCCTGTCTCAATTTCCCTCTCAATGAGCCCTGGGGGGTGGAGCTGACATGGCAGGCCCTGATCTAATGCCTGGCCCCTGTGCCTGCTTGCAGGTGCTTTTTTTTTTTTTTTTTTTTTTGAGACAGGGTCTCACTGTGCAGTTCAGGCTGGCCTTGAGCTCACTTTTGTAGCCCAGGCTGGTCTCGAACTCGCACCAATCCTCCTGCCTCAGCCTCCCGAGTGCTGGGATTACAGGCGTGAGCCACCACGCCCGGCTGCAGGTGCTTTAATCCACCAAGCTATTTGGCCAGTCCCCAAAAAATTTGGAAGCCAGGTTTTGTTGTGCAGTCCAAGCTGGCCTTGAATTCACAGTCATCTTCCTGCCTCAGCCTCCCGAGTGCTGGGATTACAAGTGTGTGCTACTATGCCAGGCTACAAGCAGTTTTAAGTATGAAACTGGCAGTATCACTACATTTTGGGTGGGTGTGGAGGCAGGGAGGTCTCCCTAGAAAAGGAGACTTCTGAGCTCACACAAAAAAGCCTGAATATACAACTGAGTAAAAAACAACAACAAAAAAAGGCAGAGTGTTCCAGACAGCAGGTACAGTTTATGCAAGGACCCAGCAGCCAGTGAGCCTGGGGACAGGACAGAGAACTGAGGCCACTCAGTCTGGCAGGGAGGGAGTGGCAAGCGAGGAATCCAGATGAGTCACCACCAAGATTTATCATCAGCCAAGCCCAGGTACAGACCTGGTCCTGCCACCTTCTGTGACCCTGGTGCTCACCTTCTCTCTTGCTACATCTTGCCTCACGCACAAGACTTGAGTTGCACCTTCTTGGCCTGACCCCAGCAAGCCCCGAGGAAGGATTAGCCACTGCCACAGCTTGGTTACGTTACTTGCACTATTAACATATTAATTCTTGAACAGTCATTGCTTGAAGGTGGTGGTTAAGGGCTAGGAAGCCTGGCTGCCTTTAATCTCAGTTACTTTACATTTCTATAAAATGAGGATAATAAATAGCATCTATCCCATGGGACTGCCCACGAGAATAAGTTAGCTGATATACTGCAAATGTCTGGGAGATGGCTTGGCAGTTAAGTTCTTGTCATTATTTAACGGTGGAGCCCAGAAAAAAAAAAAAAAAAAAAGACTGGGCTCTCACAGGTTAGAGGACAAATAAAAGGATCTAAAAGTAGCTTCGGCTGTGGTTTCCCTGTTTTTCCTCCTCCCTCCTCAGGGACCTCGGAGAAGTCTGGCTTCCCAGTAAGGGAAGGTTCAAGGTGGGAGGTTCAAGGAAGATAATCGCAAGGTTGAGCCCAGCCTGGGCAATTAAGCATTTAGCGAGACTCTGCCGTTCATTACTAACAAAGGGCCCAGGCATGTGGGTCGTGCCAAGGTTGCGGGCTCAGTGGCGCACACCTGCAAACTCAACACTTGGGAGGCTGAGGCAGGAGTTCGAGGCTACCACAAGTTCATAGCAAACCCTGCCTCAAAAAACTTACCTAAGGAGGGGACTGGCCGGATGGCTCAGTGGTCTAAAGCCCCTGCTTGGGAAAGCTTGGGCGGCTTCAGGGACCGCGGTTTGATCCCTGGCACCACATGCTGGGCCAGCCCTGCTCTTGGGGCGTGCTGAACCAGCCATAAAAATGAGTGAATAGGGGCTAGGGAGATAGCTCTGTGGCACAAGTGCCTGCCTGGCAAGTACAAGGTTGTGAGTTTGAACCCCAGTCCTGCCAAAAAAAAAAAAAAAAAAAAAAAAAAAGATAAAAATAGTGAAAAAAAATATCAAATAAATGTAATTTGGGGCTGGGGAGATGGCTCCGTGGTACAAACGCCTGCCTGGCAAGTGCAAGGTCGTGAGTTTGAACCCTGGTCCC